>JAQLOL010014597.1:0-10817 GCA_029783665.1 Naso thynnoides
CATTTTGGGAGATGCAGTCTTAAAAAAGGTGGTGGTGACAGCACTAGGCCTCCATCTTTAGTTTTAACTCAACAGACCTTATCTCTTTTGTGAAATAATTTCTCAACTGCATGTATCTATAGAAGTCTTTGTTTTCGAGGCCGTACTTTGTCTTTAGATCTTGGAAACTTCGAAATTCTCCATCTTCTGAAACTGTACATATTTCTGTCGCACCTTTTTGTGCCCATTCTTTGAATGCTGGATCATACATCCCTGGCTTAAACTTTGAATCATACACAAACCACCTCAGAGTGCATATATCCCTCTTAAGTTTGTATTTTTTTACTACAGTGCCCCATATTTCTAGCATAAATGCTACTATCGAGTTCAAAGCATGTCTCAGAGCACCTGTCAAATGTTTATCCCCCACCAATATCTGGGTTTGATAGCCCTGTACTTCCCTTTCCATTTCTTTCCACTTAGATTCATAGTCAGGTCTACACCAACCAACCAAATGTCTAAGTTGTGCTGCATAAAAATATTCTGTAAGGTTAGGCAGAGCCATCCCCCCCTTGCTTTTAGGTGGCTGAAGTGTCGTAAATTTTACTCTTGGCTTTTTACTATTCCAAATGAATCTAGAAATCATCTAACCCTAACCCCCAAGCTATAAATTTGTTTTGGGGAATATTAATTGGAAGAGCTTGAAATAAATATAATAATTTAGGCAGAATAGTCATTTTGACTGTCTGTATTCTAGCACTGAAGTCCAGCGGGAGGGTAGACCACCTTTCCAAATCATTTTGGATGTTTTTCTCAATTTCACTATAATTGTTTTCAAACATGTCGGGAAATATTTTACTCAGAGTTACACCAAGATACTTCATTGTTTTAGAGTTCCATTTCAAATTATATGCACCTCTTATTTGTCGGGATGGAGAATAGTTAAACGAGAGAATTTGTGTTTTTGATATATTCAGTTTATACCCTGAATAGTATCTATACGTTTCCAGAAGAGACATTAGGTGTGGGAAACATATTTCTGGTTGTTCAAGAAAGATAATGATATCATCTGCGAAAAGGCCAATGATATGTTTTGTCCCCCCTACATTGACACCCTGCAGTTCCTCACTCTGCCTTATAGCCTGTGCTAAAGGTTCGACATATAGAGCAAAAAGAGTGGGAGACAGACAACAACCTTGTCTTGTCCCCCTCTCCAAGTGAATTGTATTGGACAGGCTTCCATTTACTCTAATCCTAGCTGTGGGCTCTTGATAAATAGTTTTAATACATTGGATTACCTTTTCATTGAAGCCAAATCTCTTCAGTACCTCATACAAGAATAACCAACTAACACTATCAAATGCCTTTTCAGCGTCCAAACTAAACAGAATTGTATTTGTACCACTTTTTTGAGCACTGTCTAGAATATGGAGGGTTCTTCTAATATTATCATGCGTTTGGTGTCCTTTAATGAAACCAGTTTGATTTTCATCAATTAAGTCTGGTATGATGGCCTCAAGTCTTTTGCAAATAATTGATGTAAATAGTTTGTAATCTACATTTAAAAGTTAAATTGGCCTATAGTTTTTGCAATCTTCTTTATCTTTGCCTTCTTTGGGTAGAACGGTAATAATTGCTTCCTTCCACGATGGGGGAGCCCCACCCTCGTTAAGAGTCCAATTAAAACAAGACAGAAGCAAAGGTGTTAACTCCTTCTGGAAGGCCCTATACCATTCCAAAGGATACCCATCACTACCTGGTGATTTATTTGCCTTTAACCTACTAATTGCAGCTTCTAGTTCCTTAACTGCAAATTGTGATGTAATAGTGTCGTTCTGTATCTCACCAATAGATGGCAGGTCAAGTGTGTCAAGAAAACTTCTTATTGTTTCTTCATCAGCTGATAATGGTTTAGAATAGAGTTTTTTGTAGGATTCTTCAAATATTCTTTCTATTTCATCTGGTTTGTGCAATAGTTGGTTGGTTTCAGGGTTCCTTATTTTATGAATTGTGTTAATAGCCTGCTGTTTCCGCAGGCGTCTAGCTAAGAGTCTTGTCGCTCTTGGCCTGATTCATAGCAGTTCTGCTTTACAAACCTTGCCCTCTTTTCTATATCTGTCCTAGTATCTCATTTATCTCTTCCCTTATTTTTTGTAATATAGATTGATTTTTTGTATTTTTTTGTTTCTTCTCCAGTTCTTGCAGTTTTTCTACTTTGTGTTTATACATAGCCAGTCGAGCCTTTTTTTGTAATGTTGTCAAAGCAATTAGTTTCCCCCGAATAACTGCCTTCATACCATCCCACAGTATTGCTGGGTTTACTTCCCCATTATCGTTCTCTTCTATATACCTTTTTATTTCTTCTCTTATCTGTTCCAAATTTGCCTTATTGTTCAAGATGCCCATATTTAGCCTCCACACAGTGTTTATTTTCCTATTATTCAGGTGTATTGTCAAGCTGATCCCATTGTGATCTGATAAATCTGCCACACCGATTTTACACTCGATGACCCTGTGAATTTCATTTGTATTAATTAAAAAGTAATCAATCCTGGAGTAGACAGAATGAGGTACTGAATAGTGTGTATGGTCCCTTTCTAGTGGATGGAGTTCTCGCCACACATCGATTACTCCCATTTCCCGGGCTGATGTATTAATAAGCTTGGTTAAATGCTTCTTGCTTCTTTTTGGGCTTGTTGTATCCATGTTAAGGTTCATGACCACATTGTAGTCTCCTCCACATATCAGAATACCTTCAGTTTCTATAGCAATAGTGTCAAACAGGGTTTTGAAAAAACATTTAGTACTCTCTGGGGGAGCATATACATTGATCATTGTCATCATTCTGTTTTCTAGCTTTCTTTTAACTAATACAAATCTCCTTCATTGTCTCTTACTTCTTTCAAACATTCAAATTGAACTGTATTTGTCATAAGGATAGCCACTCCCCTCTTCTGGCTGGATTTGTAGGAACCGAAAATGTATTCTTAAACCCAAAACGTTTTAGTTTTTCATGTTCTTGTTGAGGCAGGTGAGTTTCTTGTAGAAATAGTACTTGAGCCTTTTCCTTTTTCAATTTAGTCAGGACCTTACTCCTCTTAACTGGATTATTCATCCCGTTTACATTAAGAGACACCAATTTTATATTATTAAATGGCATTTAAATGATCTGATCCAAATGTTACATTTTTTGACCTCCAGACAACTTAAAACTGCACAGACCTGAACATCTGGACAACGTGTGCTAACTGAAAAAAACAAATAAAGAACAGTTAAGATAGGGTGATTCTTCGCCACCCTGAGTCCCCGTTGGTAGGCAGAGGGGAAATCCTCCTCCAGAAGGGCCCCTCACTAGAGGTGATAAACGCCATTTCACACATTCTAGTAGTCCAACGTCATCCGATAGCATGTATTTTGTATTCCAAATGAAGTCATTAACAGTGGCCTTACTCTTTTTGGCCCCATATACCAGCATTAAAAAATAAAATAATAATAAAATAAAGTAGCTGCCCTGCCAAACCATCCTGTTTGAATTAAAGAAAAGAGAAAAAAAAAAACTCAAAGCTGAAATAAAGTCACGTTTATTGTCTATTACTACCCATTTAATATGAGTGAAATAATAATAATTTCAAGAAAGACGTGCGGATATTTTGGCCAGAGGCTATATAACAATTTAAAGCTCACATCACGGGCAGAAGTGATATTTCAGTCAATTTTACTAACTTCTCACAGCTAGTTTCGCTACGGGGCCAAAAAAGTTTCACATACCTTGACAGAGTAAAGAATAAAGATTAGTTGGGGGGAATCTGCTCAAACTCCTCTAATATTTCCTTCGCATGGCGCGCAGTGTCATCCGTGCTCCTCTCTCCGACTCGTTGCCATGTCGGGGCCCTAAGAAGTTGCTCCATCTCCCGGTTTGGGTCCGCGCTGCTGCTGCCTGGCATCTCCACTGAGTATCCTCTCTTCCTCAGCTCCTGTGCTGCGTCTTGTGCGCTCCCGTAAGTACGTGTTCCCGAGTCCCAGTGAATGCGCATCTTGTCGAGCAGAGTCTCAAAACAAATTCCTTTCTCTTTCAGGAGCCTCTTTATTCCCATGTATGCCTTGCGCTTCTGAATAACCTCCGTGGCATAGTCATGGTTAAACAACAGGCGTCGCCCTTCAATCATTATTTTCTTTCCCCAGGCTTTTTTCAGTACTGCTTCTTTGGTGTTAAACTCCAGAAAATTTACCACTATTGACCTGGCTGGCTCATTCTGCTCTGGTTTGTGAGCTAAAGCTCTGTGGGCGCGTTGAATCTGCAAGCTAGTGTCCGCTGGCAGTGCAAGTTCACTTTTCAGAAGTTGCTCCACAAAGTCAGGCATGGAGTTGCCTTCTTCCCCCTCGGGAACACCATAAATGCAAATGTTATTCCACCTAGACCGTCCCTCCAGGTCTGTCAACTTTTCCAGCATAATTTTCTGTTTTTCCATGGACTTAATTAACGCCTCCTTCATAGCCATGTTAGCCGACTCGGTCTCGTTGATCCGTGCTTCTGTTTCATTCAGCCTGGTTTCATGGGCCTGGGTCTGAGCGGAGTTGGCAGAAAGTTTTTGGTACATTTCCTGTTTGAGATCTTTGAGTTTATTTTTCATGTCTTCCTTAAGTTCTTCTTTGAGAGCGTGCAGGTCAGCTTTATGCTCAGTCCTGAAGTCACGTATTTCCTTACTGATACTTTGAAGCACCAAGCACATATTTTCTGCAGAGTTGTCATTAGCACGCTGAGCGTTGTCCATCTCCGGTGTATTCTTCTTTTCTTGTGTGCCACGCTTCGTTTGACTTCTAGTTGCTTCTCCCCTATTCATTCCATAGTAAAATTATTATGAATTGATCGACATTTAGTGAATTTAGGGGGGCTAATTTTGACTTGCTATCGGGAGCTCAAGCTCACACAGCCATCATGTCGTCTCGCTCCACCGGAAGTCCCTTTCAACAGCTTTTACCTTTTCACACACCGAGCTCACTGATTTAGGTATCTGGTCGAGTTTCGTGTCCAAACTTGAGTTAATTTTGGCAAATACTCCTTCACTTATTCTGGTTACCAAGTCATCTGTCTCCCTGCCCTCCGCCATCTTGTCAGGTCCGCTGGACACTGTTCCTGGTTGAGTTTTCCAGATTTAGGTCTCAGACCACGTTTGTGTTCAGGAGTTTTTGCCCACAGTTTGCGCAGTGACAATACTTCTCTGGTCGTGCTGCATTAAACTATCTCTGAAGTGTTCAAAATCGTATTCAGTCCGGGAGCTCGACTCCAACGCTCCTACTCTCTCCGCATCACATGACTCCTCTCTGATGTCCTTTATTTTAAAAGGAACACCTTTTCTTATTGTTGAACTGGGTACAGGAGTTATTTTGTCTTGAAATTCTTTGCCTTATACTACTTGGGTGAATCCAGACAGTACAAATACATGGATCGAAACCCTAACCACTTAAAAGTGAACCTAAAATGTTTCTTCCCAAATGGTAAACATAGTCCATCCCTAAAGCCACAGACGAAAACAAACACTAAAGTGAGGTCAACATGTTTACCAGCACCCCAATTAAATAAATATGCTATTTGCACTTTGACATAGCCATCAGTGTTTCTTTTTGTCAGTTTTACAAGTTTAAAACTGGACCCAAAAGCAAAAACACTATAAAAGCAGGATGAGGAAACAAACAGCAAGATTTAATAAAATAATAAGTAAAACTGATACAAGAATGAAACCCAAAACAAAGACAGAGGGGAATAAAGCATGAAACAAGGACAAAACCTACAAAAGAAAACATGAAATGAAAAGACTAAAAGGAAAACCATGACACTTATATTTGTGCACCTAATATAATTTTTTTTTAGATGGACTATTATTCATTTTGGTCACTGTTCCTTGCAGTAAGGATAAAAATGTACAATTACAGAGAAGTGTATTCTGTATAAATGTCATCTTTAAAGTTGTGATCTGCATTCAGGTTGACTCCAAGGAGCTGCTTGGGCAGGCCATGTTGTCTGTTCCCGGTTATGAAAACAAAGTTGAGTTTGGAACAATGCTTACCTTTGCATATCCTATAGAAGGCCAGGGTGAGTATTTATGATTATGTGGAAATATATATGTACACGTTGTGCATGTTCTGGCATGATGTTACATTATGATATCCCCTTTTTCTTTCCCTTTTCTCTGTATTTTAGATGGGGAGATAACAGTGTCCACCACCCGTCCCGAGACAATGCTGGGGGATGTGGCTATAGCTGTTCATCCCAATGATCCCCGATATCAGGTTAGTACAAATCTTCTTTAATGGGGGAACTAAATTTAGACAGATGTACACCTAGTTAGGGACTTTAAATACTGATATTTCAGGATATCCCGCATGTGACCATTGCAGGGATAGGGTAAAATATGTTTTCATTTTTTAGAAAAAATTGTCATTCATCAGACATTCCAGTACAAATGGACCAACTATATCAGTCACATTCACGATTAAAGCTTCATTTTGAAACTCATGGTTGAACAATGAAATGTTGCTGTAGTCCCCTTGTATTACCACTAAAAAAAAGATTATGTGAATTTATTTAATAATTCAAAGATTATGAAAATTAAGAAAATATTTTTACAACAATTTGCTGCTTGTTTATGCTGAAGTTGAGCAGTAGATTGTGCACCACCCCAGAAGATTAGACTTTTTCTTGATATGAAAACCTACCATTGTTATTAATGTATCCAATGATAGTGATGTTGTGCTCATACTTTACAATTTTCTGTATGTTTGAGAGTGCAGTCATGGTTGACAAAGTGAACAGGAGGGGGGGTTGAGCACACAGACCTTGGGGGCTCCAGTGTTAATAATTAAAAAAAGAAGTATGACCACCAATCTGACCTGTTGGATCTGTGTTTGAGGAAGCCAAATATTCATTTGCAGTGTGGTACTTGTGCCCAGAGTGTTAAGTTGTCTTGTGAGTTTTATGGGGGAGATTGTATTGAATGCTGAACTGAAAGCAGCAAACAAAATTTCAGTGCAGGTGTTGTGACCTCCATGGTGTATGAAGACTAATGGAAGAGAGTGAAGATAGCATCCTCTGTGGATCTGTGGGATCTAAAATCAAACTGATGATGGTTTAATGGTGGCTGGGATTTTGTTCTTGATGTGCTAGAGAAGCACTTCATCAGAATCTGAAGGGAATGCCACATGCAGTTAAGGCTGGGTTAAGAAAAAATTGATACCGGTGCAAATACTGATATTTAGTTCTTTTTTTTTTGGTCTCAAAGGTGATCAGCCCAACACATGACTGTGTCTGTGACTGACTGAGTGGCTGACTGAGCATAGTGTGTTCAGGTCTTTCCATAGCTCCTCGGGTTTGCTTGCAGCATGTGTTCACGCCTCCCAGCCACAACACTGCTGTTCTTTCACTCAACACGAGTGGAGTTTAGAGGCAGGAGTTTGAGGAAGCCAGTTTGTTCCTAAATGCTGGTCTGCTTCTCTTTCCCTCCTGATGTCGTGTCCATCAGAGGAATGCTGATTTTTAATGTGAAACAGCAGCGTTGTGTTTACCGATATAATTAGGTCCATTTATATTTGAGAGGAAACTATCTCTGCGGATCAGTTTTTAGACAATTACAAGCACAGCACGCTAGCTCAACAGCTAACAGCTCATTGTTACAATCTAGCTTAGAAAAGGGAGCTGTCTGTATGCTGTTCAACCATTTAGCTTAACTTTCCACAAATCTAAAATCTCACAAACTCTTGTGTACTGCTTCAGACTGAGGCAACCAGCCCCTCTTCTAGCAGCAGCACAGCAAAAGGACAGAGGAGATCTGATGCTGAACCATTCTGTCTAAACTTCACTCAGAAATGTTTGATGTCAGGAATATGATTACATTTATCAACATTTTAGATTTGTTTCCGATTAAATATTATTGACTTTTTTTTAGAAACATTTGGATATGCACTCAGAAGTACCTAAGCACTCTGTGGTCTGTAATTTAGCCTCATCTATGAAAATTTTAAAAAAGATAACAGGCCCACAGAGGTCTTAGTCCCTCTCACTGCGCCACATAATGCAAACGCCCTATCGTTCCTAGAAGCAGAACAATATTGTTCATCCAGTCATATCTTGATTGACGTACTAAGACTACCGCATAACAACTACTAATATCCAAACATGCTCATGTTACATATTATTACACATTGGTAACGTCAGTCTGGCTAAAAATAAGAAAACAATATAGCTGCAAGCAACAATTCAGGGGTTCCACTCAACAAAGACCATTAGAGGTTGAAAGCTTAAACAGCTTCATAACTTTACGGCTATGTTTCAGGTAGTGATGTGGACATATCCTGCCAGTTTTGTGATGACTGGACAAAACAGCTCCTGATCTATAGTATGATTTATGTTACGCCATGCCTTCTTTGTGCGCTTATAGCGTCCCCTAGCAGTAGATTTGCATTACATTTTCACGGTTTGTTTCAGGGTACTTATGTGGACATATTCTGCAAGTTTTGAAATATTTGGAAAAACCATTTCTGATTTATAGACATATTTGTATTACACCACGCCACTTCTTTTTTAATTTATAGCACCCCCTATTGGTCGTTTTGAATGAAAATTTCGGGGCATATCTCAGGTACATATGTGGACATGTCCTGTGAGTTTTGTGACAACAGGACAAACTATTTCTGATTTATAGTCTGATTTGTGTTATGCCACAGCCATTTTTTGCATTTATAGCGCCTCCTACAGGCAGATTCAAATTATACTTTCAGGGTACATTCCAGGTACTTATGTGGAAACATTTTGCAAGTCTCATGATGAATGGCACAATAATTGTTGACTTTTGTCCATTTATGTGCTAAGCCATGCCCCCTCTGAAGTTCATTGATAAATATCTTGAAAACGAAATAAGAAATCAACAAGCCTTGTAATAACTTTTGATCAGCTTGGTCCAATGATGACCCACAGGGAATTTCAAAGGAATCGTACCTACGGCCTAGGAGGAAATATCAAAAATGTGTTTTTCAAAAATTCAAAGTGGCGGAAAATTCAATATGGCGAACCTTATAGGTTTTATTAGCAAAGTTGTAGAGTTTGGACCAAAGAATGTCTTTACCAAGTTTTGGTGTAAATCGGACTTCAGGCAGATTGGGGTCAAATTACTTGGGCAGCATTCTCATACAACTTCCAAACAAGGTGCAAAATTTCATGTCTCTATCATTTACCATCTCTCGGGACTTTGCAAAAACATTTCTGAGGAAAAGGAATAAATAACAAACCAGCATAAAAACTGAAAATGTTTCTGTCGTCTGTATTTATGATCAGGAACAATACACTGCAGGACCGTTCCAGTTTGTTTTTGACTTTTCTCCATTACCAGAGATTACCCCTGTCATCTATCAATGTTGTTAAAATTCAACCACATGTTCACATTAGTAGATCTCAGACTGCATTTTTAAACCCCATTCACTGGCGTTCATGTTAAAACAGATGATAGGAACACTACAGAAAAGTTGCTAGGTATAGGTAATTCACCCTTCTAAAAAGAACGTCTGTGTTTATTTGGTCAAAAATTACTGTTGGGAGCTGTTGAGACAAAAGTTGTTAAGCCTAGAAAAATAGTTTCTTTCAAGTGCTGCCTTTCTTGCTGGAATATTTGCATGAAGAAGGATTTTTACACAGATGATCATTTTAACTGACATTGTCACACATTTTTAGGTACTTTCTGTGATGTTTGTTGAATACGGACAAATTTTATCAAACACAATCTCTCATAGATAAAGCTATTTTGGGAAAAATGGGTGGGGTTTATGTAACCTATGTGGCCCATATTGACAAAAGACAATGACCTGTACATACACCGGTTTGGTCCTTTAAATGGACAGTTTGACTTCTTGATACGTGATATTTAGTGAAAACACTTAAGTCTAATGATTCCATGCATTCCTTGTGAAGTGACGATGAATAAAGAAGTTAAATAAATCAAATCTGTAAATTTGCAATCACAGGACTCATACTGCTGAGGATTGATTGTGAGATCCTTTAACGTGTAAAACACATCAAAGCTTCGTCCTCTTGCTTTATTGTTCACGTTAAATAAAATTCAAAATTCGTTGACCCCCTCACCTCTTTTCAGTGTGTCCTTCCAGATGATCCTTTGGGGTCTTGCAACAGCTGACCTGTGACCAGCAGGACACTCAGAGATACTGTGGACAAAGCTATTGTTTTTGGGACAAGACCTGAGCATGTTGCTTTGCATCATGGGAAAGACAGCATGACGTGGGTGTTGGTGGGTTTTAAATGACCTGTTGGCAAAAGTAAACCTGATTCAATGTCCTGCAGTGTGTTTATGCTCTTGTTCATATTTCCTCTGTTAACAGATATTGTTTATTTATTAAGGCCATATTTTTATTTTACTTACAAAATTAAAAAGTTCTCAAATATATTCAAGCTTGCTTTTTGTTATTACAGTTTTCAGTTCCGTTGAGAAAGTTATCTGCAGCTTAAGCCCTCTCAGTCACCTTCCCCCAGCTCAGCAAGAGCAGAGCAGGTTGGTTCCTTCACACTGTGACAAAAATAAATGCTCTTATTGAAATTCAAATTAATGCAACAGTCTGCGTAATGAAAATGAAGAAACAAAATCTTGTTTATTGTGTGGAGCCAGAACAGTCTGCGTATGAAATGTTCCAAGAAATGAATCAACACAAATTATGTAATTTGTCATGTTGAATACCTTAATGGGATTTTACTAATAACCCACATTATATGGAGACTAAATGGACCCACTCTTTTTTTTTTAACCTTTTTTTTCAATCATTGTCTTTCCCTTTATTTTTTA
>JAQLOL010014598.1:0-10815 GCA_029783665.1 Naso thynnoides
AATATTAATATTATATATATTGCTGTTCTCTATTTATTGAAGTACTGAATTGAGAAGCAAAATCTGAAAGAAGGCAAAGTGCTTCCACAGTATTAAGTTCTCTTATTTTTACCGTATGTTTTACCAAGTGGATAAAATTTCTAATAAGCTGTGTGTTTGCTTCAAATTAACAAAAGCAAGCACTTGGGAGAACAATAATATGTTAATGTTGCTTTGAGGCAATTGCCATTCTCATTAGCCTGGAGTTAACGCTAAGTTAATGTACTTTAGTCTCTAAATCTGTTTCCAAGAAGATGAGATTGTTAAATATCGTTCACAGGTAAACTGCTTCATTTAACAGAATTATAATAGTGTTCACTCACCACCCAAATGATATCCTGATAAAAGTTCTTGGAATAACTTTAGGCCCGGATTTCCATTTCCATTTCCAAAAAAAGTTTTTTCAATTTGATCTCCCACTATATCTTGGTCAACTTTATATGCAATTATGTAATATATAATTTAAAACAAATTTATTTAACAGACAAACAAGTGCTTCACTTCATCCACACTGTTTAATATAATTAAAAATGATCAATAGATATGTGAATGAAGCAG
Source organism: Naso thynnoides (assembly GCA_029783665.1). Lineage (NCBI taxonomy): Eukaryota > Metazoa > Chordata > Actinopteri > Acanthuriformes > Acanthuridae > Naso > Naso thynnoides. The sequence goes on from JAQLOL010014598.1 coordinate 598, forward strand.
TCCAGAACCGATGACTTATTAAAACTACGTTTTGCTTTTTGTGTTTGTTTAGTTTGTAAAACATGAAACAACATACATGTCTGGCAGGTAGTGCACAGTAGTTTAGAGCTTGTTTATTTAATACAGTAAGGTGCACCTGGAAACAGGGATGATGAGAAGAGGGTGTACAGAGTCAGATGCTAAACTTCTGTGGGTTTTGTCACTAAGTGAACTCTTTCATAATGCAGAGTCATCTGATCCATTGTTAATGCAGTAACACTCGCTGGTGCAGCCTGAAGTATTAACAAGTGTGACAAAACATGTATAATTCAACAGATATTACCTTATTTACTAAAACGTTTGAAGTGTAACAGTATAAATTGTTCAGCAGTAAATCAATAAAGCACCCATTTTTTACTGAACTTAGGTCAGGTCATGCTTGATCGAAAATGCCTCTGTGAGAATGTTGATTTGATATTCTTATACTGCCTCTGTACAGCAGCGTGGCAGTGTAAACACAGCTGACCACCATTTTGGTACAAACAAAACCTCATATTTTATTTTACTGAGGCCATGCTTGTTGACACTGAAGAATGGCCTTTTCTTTTGATACTTTACGTTATATCATAAACATGCCAGTTATTTTATTCTATTACCCAGTGACACAAGCACAGCAGCAGCCTTTTTTTTTCTGCTTTGACCTTTCTGCAAAGGCAGCATGTGTGTCACATAGACAAACACTCTGCAGATTGTCAGGTGCAGTAGCGTGAAAAAAAAAAAATCTTATATTTGTTTATGTTCTTTAAATGTCATTCCTTTCCTCTCAAACCTATTAACTGGGGTTGCAGTGGAACTGAAATCTTATCTACAGAGCCTCTCGTGAATGCATCAAAGCCTTGGTACATTCACTGAATAACAATGAGGGTTTTTACTGGGAGAAAATATTTCTTTCAGATCTGTCGGGGGAGATAAACAGGGGAATATTACACAGACAATAATGCCCTGAAGGATGATTAGTTGTAACCTGTACACACAGAGTAAGTCCTGTGGGCTGTAGGAAACCTTATGGCTTGTTTTAAGCACAACTGATAACTTGATGTGGTGATATCAATCAAAATCAATCGTGGCTGGAGCCATATTCACAAATAACAAAACAATTTGCCTTTAAAATGTGTTTGGATACACAATGTGGTAAAATGTCATAAGAGTAAAAAAGTTATCAGTGAAAAAACATGAGTCTCTATCATGTTGTTAAACTTTTCTAGGTCTAATTTTATTAATGTTAAAAGAATGGTGTGATGAACTCGGCACACATAAAAATCTGTAATTATTTTATGAATGTCAATCTAACGGCCTCCTCCATTGAAATTAGTCAGACAAACAAAGCTCAACGCGCAACTATTTGATTTTATGTTTATGTGCCGAGGTGGGAAGTAATGATGTACGAATACTTTATTAGTACATTTTTTTAAAGTATTTGTACTGTACTTGAGTATTTACTTTTCTGACAACTTTTTACTTGTATTTTCCACATTTGAACACAAATATATGTACTTTCTACTCCACACATTTTCAAAACATGCTCGTTACTTCAGTTTTTGCCTTTCTGGCTGTGCTCAGGACCTTTACCGACCCAAAATGTCTCTGTCAGTTCTACTGCTGTAGAGAAAACACATTGTATTATATTTCAGTTTTCTTTTAGGACAGGTAATGAAAATCTTGTCTATCTCCTTCAGTTTATTGAGTTCTGTAATAAGCCACAATTCCTGGCTGAGACTGTGGGGACTAACAGGAAACCAGACAGAGACAACAGAGAAAGAGAATGATGAGAAAGAAAAGCAAAGAGAAAACATCAGAAGGGCTTTGGAGAAATTAAGAAGCAAGACTGTGCTTTGTCCATATTCCATATTTTTAGACATATATATTTTTCCTGTAGTTTTTTCTTCCTCATTTTTTTTTTTTTTTTTTTTTAGTTTGAGCGCTTTTTTGCTTGGTTGTCTAGCTGTGTGTCTTTTTTAAGCAGAATCACTCACATCATTAAGGACTTTAACTGTTTGTAGATATGAGGAAAATGCAAATAAAGTTACATTTTAATGACGCAGGCTTCTTCAAACTAAGAGAGGCAATGAAATTCAGATTTTCACACTGTCATTTCTGGATCTTTAAACACTCAAATCTGAGAAGGCAGACTGGTAACAAGCAGAGAAGTCAAGAGACATGAAAGTGATAAATGGCCATATGATAACAGTAGTGTGCCAGCTTATCTTTGCTAGCCAGCAAAGGCTTCTTTTTTCCCCCTTTTTTTTTTAAAATCACCACTTTAATCGCACTGGTAGTTGCCAAACCCAGTGAATCATACACTTTGTGTGCACAAACAAATTAAAAGTGGTACTCCACCCAGAATCTATCCTTCATGCGGACATACTCCACCCCCAGCAGACAAAATAAACCTCTTCTCCACATTCCGTTTGTAAACTTGATTTTCTATTGATGCAGAGGAAACCCGTCAGATACACGTTCTAAACAGCACGATGTAACGTTACGTGTGGAGTGGACGAGTGGACATGAAATATGGAGTAATATGAATGTAGTTTGTTTGATTTTTACCCAAGGGAAGATATGGCACCGAATTCAAACTTCATAATTTTTGTAACATTGCTGGAAAACTGGAAAGTAATTCACTCTTTCGCTATTAGGGTGCAGCCATCTTCACACAAGATAAGCGGTGACGTCTTCGGAGTGGTTCTGCTTGCGGGGGACTGACTGTCAATGGGGGGGACATACGCTGCAATGACACCGGTTCCCAGCTGTTTGGACCAACGAATTTGAGTTTTGGATTACTCATGTGGACTTGAAAACACAAGAGAGGAACCATTATGAATGTAGTGAGAAGTAAACGTGGTAAAAAGTTTTTCTTTCCAAGACGAGACTGACTTTGTCATCTTTAGATTATAAGCCAGTTTTCTCTAGGAGGAGGAAGCTCTTCGTTTCCAATAAAACATTAACGTTACTACGTTACTCTGTCACTTTAGAAAGAGTAAGATCTTGGTCGTGTCAAAAAAAGAAAAGACTGTTTTGTTCACTGACAAATGGATGGACGCATGTTTACCAACCCAAACCGACAGCTTGATCAGGCTAATGTTAGCTACATTAGCTGCTGATGATCATGGTGACGTTAATGTAAAGCTGGCTAACGTTAGTAATTTAAATCAGTGTTGTGAACTGAAACCGACACCTTGGTGGAGACAGTAGGTGAGTTTAACTTGTCTCCATCAGCGTGTCGGTTCACAACATTGATTTGAAAGATTAACGTTAACGGCTATAATATAACGTTACTGTAATGTCAGCAGTTAATGTAGCTAACATTAGCCTAACCAAGCTGTCGTTTGGGGTCAGTAAACATGCATCCATCCATTTGTCAGTCAACAAAACAGTCTGTTTATTCCTAATGTAAGGACACCACCACGATCTTGCTGCTTCTAAAGTAACGTAGTAATGCAATAACGTTAACATTATTTTGGAAATGAAGAGCTCCCTCCTCATTAAGAGATGATAAAGTTAGTCTCGCCTTGGAAAAAATAACTTTATACCAAGTGTACTTCTCACTACCTTTGTAATGGTTGCGTTGGTTGGTCTTGTGTTTTCATGTTTGTATGAGTAATCCGAAAAAGTCATCCGCACCGGTATCGGATCTGTCTATGATTCTATCACTCTGGTCCTGTGTATCTGAGCTCAATTGCTCTTTCGTCATCCTTCAAGTACCCAGATGTCTGTCACAGTAAATTGAAACTAAATTTTAAGAACCGAATTTGAATTGTGAGAATTGAATGTGATGATGTATAGAGAGTTGGATTTTCAGTGAGGATCAAATTTAATTGGATTTCAATTTCAAATTATACTATTCAGATGCAGTTTTTCAATGCAATGATTCAAATTAAACAATACAATTTCAAATTATGTGATTCAAATTCAATTTTTCAATTTAATTATTCAAGTTTAGCAATTCAAATTCAAATATAAATGATTAAAATTCAGTTTCTGGTGGCACATATTTCAGCCCATACACCTGCCTCTAGTTGGGACAGGCTGTGAAGAAAAACAATATCACCTTTTAAAAACCACCTGTGGCTGGCCTGTTGTTCATCTGCTTGTGTTTTATCACACTAAGAAAACATTGTGGGCCATAAACTGTGTAAAAATCCTTGGCCTGGTTAAGACCCATACAACCAGATTATTAGCATGAGGCTTCCACATCTGGACCAATTCACAGATATACACAGATAATCTGTCCGTCTGTCAGCCGACACCAGTGGAAGACAGCCACATTCGGCCCAGAACTGACTGCTATGATTCAACATTTTTGTAGTTGCCATTTGTTTAAAAAACAACAACAACAATTCTATGATTTCAAGTACAAAAGACCAAGTTGGCCATCTTATTTTAGCCATTTTTTGTGACTACCATTACCATTGTTGGTAGATCAGTTGTAGCCAGTGAACTACTTTAGTTTAATGTTTCCAACTAAAAAAAAGATTCTGAGTATAGCAACGGTTGCTAGGCAACAGTGCATGCACTGTCAGGAGCTGACAGTGCTTTGATCCTTTGATCACCTGATCAAAGCACTGTCAGCTGTCAGTGATGTTTGCTTTGAAGTCGTAAAAGAAAAGCTTGTATGAGATGTCAGTTATTGTTCGTTCTTATTAATTGGAGAGACCTACACGTCAAGAAGCAAAGGAAAACTTAACAAGGACGATCATACATATATAACTGCTGCAATGGAATCCAAAAAAATGACGACACCAGCTGAGGATGCGATGACCCTCATAGACACGGTTAGCTCAATCATTAAGTTCTTTATTGAGAGGTTGACACACCAACAGTGGAGAAAATTGAAATCAGGGACTCCCGATTATGCCACAAAATTAATGTTGGTAGAAATGATTTTAGAAATAATCATATCGGTGTCAGCAATATTGGAAGAGTGCAGTGAAGGTGTACAGTCGCTGGTCTCTGAGGAGGGCATTCATTCCACTTTGAAAGACTGGCTCCAACAGAGCCTCGAGGACCTTCTTGGCACTCCCGACCAAGTCTCCTCTACCAGCTCCAGCGATTTTGTGCATTTACTGAGTGAAGAGGTTGCAGAAAATGTGAACCTTGCCTCCCGCTCGTCTAGTCCACGCTCCAGAAGGAACTTAACTTGTGAGAGGATCACTCCTCCCCACAAGATCGACGCCATGGTTGAGAGTGGCTGCAAAGTGTTCAAAGATTTAGCAGAGGTCTTGTACAGGGCTAGACCAGGTTGCTCGAAGAGAGAAGATTCGGTGGTGGTCTGTCAGCATCAAGACAAAGTTGCATCAGAGGACAGCTTCGTGGGAGCCACATCTAAAGTTGCCCAAAGCCTAATTAGAGAGAAGGTACACGATTTAATTGAACCTCTTTTTGATGGCAAATCACTTGAGTATCAGTTGCTGCTGAACAAATCCTCTGAAGACATTCAGGATATTGCGAGTGAAGTCGCATCCATTATTGAGGAAGATTTAAATATCCATGCAAAACCTCAAATGAAGTTCAGCAGATTTCAGAAAACAGCTAGGAGAAAGCTGAAGAAGTTTTTCTCTCTGACCATTTTCAAAGCGCTAATACAGCGCAAGTTTTCTCAGATGAGGGGGAAGTTCAACGTGCGCTGTGGTGCTAAAAAAAGGGAGTCCCTGGAAAAACTCTTGGACAGAATTTCCTCTCCTGTTCCAATTGAACAACAGGAAGGAAATAAGCTTTCGGGCTCAAGTGCCAAAAACAGCGGGTCATTGAAAAGACTCATTGATAGTCTTCCCCCTCTATTGCCAGGTGATGAGACAGGAAATGAGCTTTCAGAATTGAGTGCTACAGAAAACGAGACAATGGAAAAAATCATTGAGAGTATTTCCTCTCTGCTTCAGAGTAATGCACAGCAGGAACAAAGTGCTCATAGCTCAAGTGCTAAAAACGATGAGTCATTGGAATCACTGGACACATTCGTGGACAGTGTTCTCAGTCTAATTCCGCCTGAAGAAGAGCAGGAGGGAAAAGTGCTTTCGGGTGCAGGGGCTGAAAACAGCAAGTCACTCGAGTCGCTGGACACATTCGTTGATAGTATTCTCAGTCTAGTTTCACCTGAAGAAGAGCAGAAGGGAAATGAGCTTTTGGGCTCCAATGCTGAACAAAGCGAGCCATCAGAGACTCTTTTGGAGAGTATTCTCTCCCTACTTCAGAATGATCAGCAGCAGGAAGGAAATGAGCTTTCTGTGGCCAAGACACTAAAAGATATTTCCAGTGGTGAATCTACTAATTTTGCATCAGCACTTACTAACCTGCTGTATGAACACGCCACTGATGAGACCGTAACAACACTCAGAGGAGGACCAGATTTCAGGACTGAAACTAAAAGTTTTCTGTATGCAGACATACAGAAAAAAGTGTGGATGTTTGTGGTGATAATGAACTGGTGGGAAAAAACTCAAGGAGATACCCACAGTCAAATGGTGACACTGGCTTTAACAGGCACTGAAGAAGAAATAGAACTTGTCACTGTCACACAACAGTCATCATTAGGAGTGCCGCCAGTCTCTGCCATTCACTGTGAAGAAATGACAGCGAATGAAATGACAGCGAATAAAAGGACAGCAAATGAAAGGACAGCGAATAAAAGGACAGCAAATGAAAGGACAGTGAATAAAAGGACAGCAAATGAAAGGACAGCAAATGAAATGACTGCAATGACAGCAAATGAAATTTTTGTCAGGATCCTCCTGGGGAAACTGATCACAAGGATCCTTAAAAAAACCAAAACATGCTACTCCAGTCAACAGAAGGTGGACATGCATGAGCAGCTCTTTCAACTAATATGGACAGAACTAAAGAGTGCAAATATTTCCACCGAATCAATGGGCAAACTTGACAAAATCATTTTGAAAGACTTAACTAGGAAGTTTGGCTCTCCAGACATGGTGCTGCTTCACATTCAGTTAAGTGATCCAAACGTGCTAAAATGTTTAGCTGACTCTTTCAAGGCTCATCTGACACCCAATAAGAAACACAGCACCTTCAGCTGCTTTTTCTCCTCAGTGTTCAAAGTAATGTCCAGGCCCTTCAGGTCTGACAGAAAGTAGTGTAAAGTTAGGCTTACACGTTAAAACGGGGAGAAGGGCACTACAGAAGAATTTAGGATTTATTTTGCAGGATAAAAAATGTCTTCTTTTTTTTTCCTTTCAAAAGAGTTCAGTTCCTGCTCCTCCTCAGGGGCAGACCTTAGCTCTCAGGACCTCCACAGCCCTTCTGACTGTGTGTGTTGTATGCTGTGGAGGTGTGGGTTTTCACCAGCCACTCTGGTTTCCCACCTTTTTCAATTTATGCCAACATTTTTTTTTTTCAAAAGAGTAGTCACCAAATTTTCATGAAATCAAAATCAATTGAAAATAAATTAAGACCTAAAAAAATTTAAAAAAGGCCAAAATGTACATTTCTGTTTATTCTCTGTTATTAGTAAATATCTGTATGTATTGTTCTCATGTGTCAGTTTTGAAGAATCAGTTTCACTCATGATTTCCACTTTTGAAAATAAATACAAAGAAAACAATTCTTTTACGTTTGTTCTAAAATTATTCATGACCCAAATTCTTTTGGATAAATAAACTTTGAAAATAAGTGATTGTTGGAGTTGTTAAGCTAACATTTGTGCAATTATTATATGTATCAACCTGTTAATTTTAACATAGCCTTACTAATAGCCTTCTACATCCACAGAGTGCTCCGTGTCAGTGTGCTGTTCACCTTGAACACCCCACAGTTAAGACAAAGACAAAAATGTAAGCCTTTACAGCAGCAGTTTCAATAATATTTCAATAATATATATACATATAAACTGGGATACTTAGAGCAAATGTTTATTAAATTTGAGGAAGAACGTGCTATAAATGTGGATTAATCTGATGACAATTCTTGGACAGTGACATGAACATAACCCATCTTCCCCAAGTCCTAAGTAGTCACAAACACAGAAATAGCATAATATAAGAAAACAGATTTATTTACAATCATGGAAAATATAAGATATTACATATAATACCAAGGTAGTACCAAAGTTAATAGAACTAACAGAACTAACAGAAAGGCTTAGTGTGGCCGGTTGGGAGAGGAGGAGGATGAGCGTGTCAGCTGTGTGGCGTGTCGCCATCTTGACCTCTTGCAGCAGTCTTTCTAATGCAGCAATCACAGCTCGGAGCTGAAAAGCGATCCAACAATCACCCGTTGCTCATGGCACACTTATTTACATGCATCAGTAGGTTGAACAGCAACAAACAAAAACCATCACACACATTACAACCTTAGTCGTGACACTTGCAGGGTATTATGCACAGAATGAACAAAGGGGTTTTGTACGTACACTAAATATACACTAACAGATTTGTGCTGTTTGTGCCCTCTGATGCTCCATTGCCCTGTTTGTCAGAGAGCAAAGTGCTCTCAGCACCCGTGGTCCTGTTCGCCACAGACCCTGCCCTAGTTCTCTTCGCTACTATAATGGATCTACAATCTTTGGTCTGTATTGAACTTCAAATGTTCTTGGCCCTGCTGGTAACTTTTTTGTTTGTTTGTTTTGTTTTTAACAATTTTTTTTTGTTTTTTGATTGTCAAAATACAAATAGTTAAACTGAAATAAAAAAAACATAAAAAAAAAACAAAAAGAAAGAACGAAAAAGTCAATTCACATACACGTGCACATACACGAACACACATACATACACACAAAGGTACACCCACACATGCACACACATACACACACACACACACACACACACACTACAGAGGGAATGAATTAATGACTTTTCTCCTCCATCTCTCTTCCCAACAATCTAGAAGGGAGGAAGGAGAAGAAGAGGAGTGATTCCCTTCCTTTTGTCTTTTCAAGTATATTAATCATTACATTCCAGACTTGATTAAATTGTTGTGCCTTCTTTTTTTCTCTTGCCACATGTTGCTCCATTCTTAGAATGTGCAACATATAACGTTTCCAGTGGTGTACGGAGGGAGGTCTCATATCTTTCCAGTGCTGTAGTTTAAGAACTAGGGATGATAATAATACAATCCATCCCATGGGGTATCTTAGCGTGGGATCACCGTGCGCATTGTTAATTAGACAGAGTGATGGAGTTAAATAATGCTTACCTTAAGTGTCTCTATAAGCCACTGTTGCAGTTCTGTCCAGAAGTGTTTGATTTTATTACTTTTCCAAAAAGCTTGAAATATGGCGTCATTCTTTGTTTTACATGTTATGCAGGTGCTTGATATGTTTTTATCGAATTTATGTATTTTGTTGCTTGTAAAATAAACTCGTCATTATTTTATATGGACAAGGTGTAAATTTTCATTACTCATTAAATCTTACGTGATCTTCCATGACACAAGCTAGTTGTTAATTGGTTTCCTACCTAGATCCTTTTCTCAAGTATTTACTATCCTCTTCGTCTTCGTCTAATTCGTCTTATGTGTTGTTAGATTTTGTAATTCTTCATAGTTTTTTTTTTTTTTTGGTGAGTTTTGAGCTACTTTCAGCAGCAAAGAGAATGTTACCTGTTGCACTACATACATTTAAGTCATTAAATTAAAAGTTTTGTCAGTGTAGTGGGTGATTGTATATATTTAAAATATTCATTGTTGGTTGAGTCATATTTTGTAAATAGCTGGTCAATTTTTAGTAATTTATTGTGTCCATTAAATCTTTAATGTAACATATCCTGCTACATTCCCATTTTGTCCATCTATTTGGTTTGTTTTCAATAGTTATGTATTCATTATTCCCCAGTTTGGTGTCTATTGGAATTGATGTTGGTTCTTGTAGGGCTGCCTTTATGGTTTTCCAAGTCTTTATTGTACTTTTTGTAGGGCTGTCAATCGATTAAAAAAAAAATTAACTAATTAATCGCACAATTTTCTGTAATTAATCGTGATTAATTGCATTTTCCTAATTAGGCTTGTAATGGTTATTTATTTATTAAAAATCATGGAATTAATGTAGACACAGAAAGTATATTTAAAATGTAATAATAACTTATAATAACTTTATTTATGTAGCACCTTTCACAGGTAGAAACCACAAGGTGCTTTACAGGGGTTTAAAACAAAGAATAAACAAGGAAGACAAAACACACAAGGAATCATAAATAGCAAAGTGCATAGGGTTAGACAACATAAAACCAAGTTAAC
>JAQLOL010014599.1:0-10811 GCA_029783665.1 Naso thynnoides
CACTAATGACAAAGAAACAAGAAAGTATTAGAATGAACAAAAAGCTCATTTCACACCACTGGTAAAGCCTGGAGTGTTAACTTTGACTTTCTTCACCAGTTCAAGTGTAGCTGTTAGCTGGATTAGCTTGTGCTGTTAGCGGCGCTATGATTAAGAGGTGGAGGGCGGGGTTCTGTTTTCAGCGAGGACGGTCACACGGACATTAACTGACACCAGACATGAAAACATTGAAACTTTTACGCTATGCACGAGTTCTCACTTGTTTTTCACTCCTGCCACCAGAAGTTCCTTAAAGTTCTCCGTTGGTCCACATGTCCCCAGATCTTAGAGGTGCAGGGACCCATGCGTATGGGCGTGTCTCCGGGCGGGACATCATGTCATGGACCTCCTCGACCTGCGCGGATCCATCGGGCGTAAACCAAGATTAAAGGGCCGATCACACTGAGAGGCGTCGCACCAGGCCTCTCCAAAAATGGCTTGAAAGCTCATCTGTAGGAAAATCTGTCCCCCACTCGCTGTGGCTTCGGTCTGTGATGCAGAATGTTGGACAAGTGGATTTGAGCGTCACGCAACCTCTGCGGAGTTTAATCCATGCACACGTCTACTTCACCGTCCTACAAAATGAAGCAAAACTTGAGACCTGACAGGGGAAAGGTTCGTCGTGGTACCAGAATTTCAGGAAATGATATTAATGCCAGTGAATTTCCACAATTCTCCATGCCAATTTTAAAACCGTGGTAAAAAACAAAAGACAAAACCCCAACACCTATGTACTGTGTGCACACACACACACACCTCTTGAGGGCAAGCAGTAGTTTTGTGTGTGTGTGTGTGTGTGTGTGTTCTTCGGTGCAGACCTCAGCACTTGAATAACATTTATCGCTGGCCGTGTCAGCTCAGGAGGAGTTAGTTACAGCCTGCTGGTGGCAGAAGTGTGTGTGCGGTGCTGAGCAGAACCAGAGCTAAACGGGTGCTGTGGTGTTTTCATGTTATTGTCACACCGCGGGGGGGGACTCTGCTGCTGCGGGGGGGTGATTTTACTCCGCTGAAGAGCTTTTCCAACAGTTGGTTCTGCAGTTTGTACCAATCTCCTTTTAATAATTGAAACCCGATGCAGCAGCTAGACTGCACCGAGTGCCTCCATGCTCACTGTTCATGCTTAAGCTCATGCACGGTGCCGCTCAGTTTCCATCCGAGCAAACAGGGCAGAGACTGACTGTGTTTAATCCACAGTTCCTGTGCTGACCTAAGCCCCGAGGCTTCTGTCAGACAGACAGACAGACAGACAGGCAGACAGACAGATCAGACTGAGCAGCAGGCTCATGTTCATGACAGTATCCTGTCACAGCCATGTGTGAGGGTTTACAGACCTGAAGGCTGTCACATGACTGTGTGTTTATTGACTAATAATGTGGTCGTCAAACATAGATTCTGCTCTGAACGAGTCAAACAGAAGAAACATTATTTTGGTACATTAACAAAGTCCATCCCTGTGTGGAGGCAGAGTGCTAACGTTTGCTGCTACAGCACCTTTTCAGTGTCCAGCGTCTCGACACACATGTAAAGCAGACACATACATGCACATACTACATATATGTAAGTGGGCCAACACATGACCCAGTGTTTTATCTTTGAAATGTGAAGCGTTGTTTGTTCTGTCTCCCTAAAGTAATATAATCAGCAGCACATGTACATGTAGAGTGCATCCAGAGGTGGTTACAGTTCATGTCTGGGCCCTTTCACACTGAGTCCCAGGTTAATTACTGGGATAAGGTGAGTCTCAGTATTTAAGGGTGACACAGCACACAGCTGAGGTAGGACACCGTACAGCTGCTGCACTCATGGATGTCATAAAAACAAATGCAGCAAATGAAACTGCTCTGAGCTTTATTATGGTGAACTGTCTGCCAGCATTTTCACTTGTTTGTCACTTTGCAAAACAGACTCAAGTAGGTTCTAAACTTAAACTCCTTTCATGCTGAATCAGGAATTGATTTTGTGTTGGAAATTGTTTTGGATCGACAATCAGTTTTGAATTTAATTGTTACACCAAGAATCATGAGAAACTGACAGATTCACGTCTCTGTGCAGTAGATTCCAGCTAACTGGCCCCTCCTCAGATTAAAGGGATAGTTCGGCTCTTTAATGTGAGGTCGTGGAGAAGCAGCACGCTGCACCTGAAGGAGACGGAGCTCAGCGTTTGCTGTAAACGGAGCCAACAGAAGCACGTCCGTCTCTTAGTCACCAGCAAGACCACCCGCCGAAAGTTTGTCTGTCCCGTTACGTTAACGCAACATTTTTAGCACTTTACATCCTGTGAGAGAGATGTTTTCTTTGGACCTAGCTGCGGTTGTGCGTAGGAATACGGACGATGTGCGGTTGAAGGAATGTGGTCATAAAGAAATGTAAAACTTTAAGTGGGCTGTAAGACGCGTCTTTTACAGCATTACTATGATCTGTTTCCTGCCGACGCACCTCACTGCGTCTCCATACAGAGGGCGAGCTGACAGAGGCGCTGATGACATCATCAGGGCTGTTGTATGAGAGGACGGGACTAAAACATCTTTTCCTCCAAAGGAGCGTGTTCATATTGATCTCTGAAGTGGTGATCAACACTAAGTGACGTCTGAAATCGTCGTAACAGTCATCATTCCCGTCACAGCTGACTGAGTGAAGCAGGTGTGGAAGTATGAAGTAATCAGAGAGGAAACGGCCCCCAGCGTCGACAGAAGCACATTTTCACTGAGTGCAGTTTGGAGCTCAGTGTGCAGGGGCTGCACGCCGCTGACGGCTGACAGGCATCATCTCTAACCGCCAGTCCGGTCGATGGAGCCCCACATGCTGTCAGCCCCTCCCACATCAGAGGGAGGGTCAGTCGATGATGCTGCTGCTCTGTGTTTTTAAAGCTTTCAGAGGCCTGCAGGCCCAACAACGTGACCTTTGACCCAGCGTGGCGGCCTCAGAGGAGCCACATTCTCAGGAGTTACGTAAAAGTCAGCGCCCATGTTTTGTCCCGTCCACATACCACACAGATTACTGCAGCCACACACAGTCGTCGTCCTTCAGTGAAACGACCCGTGACCGAGCAGCAGATAACGGGTTAGTCTGATTATCACGTCACGCCACGGCTGTATTTTGGCCTCACAGCTCTTAACTGCTGGAGATAAATGCTTCGGGACAGTGTGGTGGCGTTCTTTATGACAGAAGGAACGAGTAAAAACAGTTTCATCAGGAATCGCTTCAACGCCATCGAGCACATCGTGTTTAAAAACAGGCACGGAGAAGGCCAGCCTGACCCAAACTGTAAACAATAAATAATGTAAATAAAACATAAAAGTCAGTGTGAGTGTAAATCATTCTGTTAAAACACAGTGAGGGAACTGCACATTCTTGAATTAAACTTGACCTTAAGACATAAATTAACCCAAACACAAGCACATCTGCTTTATTTTATTATTATATTTATTATTATTTTATTTTTATTCATCTCCCTTAAAAAAAAGAAAAAGCTTTTGTGCAGTAAACTTCCAAACATCTCTTAAATTCTGTGAACGCTGCTGGACTGAGAAGAACCTTTGAATGCAGACTGGGAGTGTCTTTGTGTTACTTCTTAACAGATTTATATTATTTAACACTTTGTAAAATGTAAAAATGTATTATTAGAAGTTGATTAATACGATTGTAGTAACTAGCTGTATTAATGCCAAGAATAGGTCGTCCCCCACAGTCCCCCCCCCCCATGAATGTGTGTAAAAGCTCTTTGAGTAGTTTAAAAGACTTGGAAACAGTTCATTTAGCGTTTACAGAGTCAGGCTTCGTAGAAAGGGTTACAGGATTTAATATAATCAATACGCTGTTTCCATGTTGATTTATGATAAATGAAAGACTATTTCAACTTCAGCCTAACACACTCTGAACACAAAGGTCTCCTTTGATAGATTTTATCACCAGAATCCATTTTAAGGATTTTCAGCTCACTTTTAGAAGCAAAATGAATGTCCTGACCCCGACCCTCAGAGCCAAATGAAGCTGTGTCATCAGCAACTTTTACACATTTGTTAAAGAAAAAAGAAGAAACCAACAGAATATTCGTCATTTGAGCCTCCTGATCCTTCTCCCACCGTCTCCTTTACTTTTACAGTCACTTCTGTATTTACCAGTGAAGGGATCCAGCTGTTGCACCTTTAATTTCTCCAGTATTCTTGGAATTGAATGGAAAAGGAAACCAGTTTTTCATTATTTAAGTAGTAAAAAATGTTACTTTTGCTGATTTCATGAAACCCTGATTACTTAAGAAGTCAGCTAAGTTTGTAACGTAAAACCACTGAAACTTAGATCAGTCGCTCATTTGTTTTGAAATTTTCTTACATTTCAGTTGTTCTCAGTTCACCTCAGTCGCATCAGTTTCATTTCCGGCTTACAGGAACGTGAACGTGGCTTTTTGTCGTGAATCAGTTCATCAAACACATCTGGAAAAGAATCTAGAAAAGTGTGACCAGGTGAAGTGCGGCTCGCTGCGTTCCTCTCACACCTCTCACTGTCACATGTTAATCTGTGCATTTCTGCCCCGCCTTCCTCTCTTACCCCGCCCTCCTTCCCCAGCACGGCCCCGGCCCGGGCCAGACTCTTCCTCATGGGTCCTCTGTCTGCTGTCAGATGGACTCGAGCTGTCACTGTTCATTTCACCGCCGGGTTTGTTTGTGTCCTTTTTTTGATGATCCTCTGCTGTTCCCTGGCTGCAGTATCATGGCAGCTGGGATAATGGAGGCTTTGTGTGGCTGCGTGGGATGTTTTTATC
This sequence comes from Naso thynnoides, assembly GCA_029783665.1. Lineage (NCBI taxonomy): Eukaryota > Metazoa > Chordata > Actinopteri > Acanthuriformes > Acanthuridae > Naso > Naso thynnoides. The sequence continues at coordinate 4,799 of JAQLOL010014599.1, forward strand.
AGTCCTCTGGCTCCATCTTGTGGTTCAAACGCAGAACTGCTGTGTTTGATATCTGCTGCCTGGGTAACACTGTGTATGTGCCTCTGCTTGTTTGAATAGTCAATGCGGTGATTTCCAGACTTTTTGTACCGAGGCAAACGTAGACCATGAAAAATCTGTTTAATATGTTTCTTTCAGGTGACAGAAAACACAACGACACATAAATATTATATATATATATATATTATATATAGTTGATCATTAAATTTCTTCACTCACATGGACGTGCGTCGGGCTCACCGTGTGTGTGTGTGTGTGTGTGTGTGTAGGCTGTGGTTTCGTGATGGCTGCCTGAGTAAATCTCACTGCATTGCTCGTGGGCACTCAGCAGCAGCTCTGTGCTCATCAGTTCATCCTGTCTGACGTGTTTGCAGTCACACAGATTCAGACTTCAGATTCCCAGCAGCTACGCCTCCTGCTGTAACTCTGCCCGATGTTCGCCACAGCTCGCTCACTGCTAGGGATCCATCGATGCTGTTTTTCAGAGCCCATACCCATACTGATTATTAGTAATTATTAAGTCAATGACTGAAACTGGCAGCAGGTATTTTAAAGCTGTGGGCCAAAATTTACGACAATGGAAAGACCTCAGCTCAGAGCCGTCTTTAAGCCAGCATGTGTGTATGAAATGTTTCTGTAGAGCACGAAATATGCAAACCGTTCATTAAAAAAACAACAACTCTGAATTACTGCTGCAAGTCTGTCCAAACTCTGTCAGTGTTTCACCAGAAGTGAGATCAACGTTGAGCGTCGTTGCCTCGACAGAACCCTAAAAACTTTGACTAATGCGTAAAGCGCTGAGAGAGCAGTCGTTAAAGGTGAAATTTAAAATATACTGAGTGTTTACTCTCACATTTAGTACCATTGTTTGATCACTTTATGAACGCTTGTAACAAAAAATTCCTATCAGCAGTATTCACGTTTGTTGTTGGCTCTGGTCGTATTTGACTCATTCCAATTAAAGATAAATAAATAATCAGAAATCTTTGTTTTTTTCATCAGTATGCCACAAAATAACACCAATATCCATTTGCTACGTTTTTTGCAAATAATAACAGTAATCTCTTACTTTGATGGAATCGTTTGTGTTTGATTCAGATTTATTGCATTTGTAGATTTCAGGGTTAAATATATATGACCTGTTTGTGCAAGGCAGCTGTTGGTCACACACACACACACACACACACACACACACACACACACACACACACACACTCAGTGAATGGGATGTTAAATGATGTTTGACATGATGTGATATAAAACATGAGGTCAGTTGGACTCAGTGATACAGAGTGTAAATGGAGAGAAGGCTCCTCCTCTCCTTTCAGTTTGCCGAGCGAGCATCGAGTGACTTCATCTAACTTGATTTTGAAACAGAAAAGAAGAAGAAGAAGCTTTTCACCAGCGCTCAGATGTTCTGAGAGAGGACGTGCGAGACAACGCTGAGGCGTTTTTCTCTCTTTGCCAGCAGTGACCTTCTGCTTTTCTCTCCATCCTGCCGTGTTTTAAACGCTTCGACTTCCTCCTCCGCTGCACAGCACAGTTTCACACAGGAAGACAACGCCACTTACAACACACTCACATGTAGACGTGGAAAATGTTCAGTAGACTGTATGTCACTGGAACCGCCAAGTCAAGGACAGAGCAGAGCCGATGAACCGCTGCGTACGGTCTTAAGTTCAGAGCTGCAGCGCTGACGATGACAGGACGAAGGGCGGAGGTACGTCACCTCCTGACTGGAGGGAGCTCCACGACTCTGGGGACGTTTTCTGTAGATGTTCTGCTTTTAGCCAGAACGCAGAGCCGTCATGTGTGTTTAAGCATTAGCATTAGCGTTAGCATTCCAGTCAGCTAACAGACTGTTGACCTGCTCTCTTAAAGCTTCAGCCCGTCACACATTTAAATGAAACAAAGTCAGTTTCAACTTTTACACTCTGAGAAAACTTAGTGTTTCAATCATTAGGTGAGATTTTTTTTCTGTTAAGTTTTGCCTTTCCTGTGAAACGTGAAGTATCGGACGTGTGAAATCTGTCATGGTGACATAAAGCAGCTCGTACAGCTCGCCTCTCGTCATCCAGGTCATTTCTGACTTTGTTGACGTGAAACAAGCGTGTGGCTGCAGCCAGTGTGAGGAAGAAAACCAGCTGAGAGCAAATACATTTGAATCTTATATACACAGAACTTTATTTTGTAGTTTTTAAATTCCTAATTATTGCCAAAAATGTTCATGCAGGAATTTTTCAACTCCCTAGTGTGGGTATGAGTGTTAATCTAGTGTGGTTCATATATTCCTGTTCCCTGTAAGATGAATGTGAATCCTTTAATGTGATCCTCTCTCTGTTCATCCAGCACAGTCTAAAGAATTTTAATTTCCATTACATTGGTTTGAGACCAGACACTTGACATAAAATCTGGCATAAGATGCATAATGTGGTGTTTCTCAGAGAGAAAAAAGGTTTTCCAGAGCTAATTATTAATAAAAATGTGTACACAAGTGATTCTGACACTATTTCAATTCATTTTTGTTTAAAACTCATCCAACTTGGTCAGGTGCAGCATAAAAACCCGTCGCCTCTTTCACTCCAAAACTAACCAACCTTCGTCTTTTCAACTGTAGGTCGATCGAAAACAAAGTTCACAACGTGCAGTTTGTCTGCAGCTGTGCTCCGTTTAGCAGCTGCCGTCTGCTGTCGCCATGACGCGTCTGCAGTCCTGTCTGTGACGAAGCTTTAGGGTGATTAGAGCGCCATCTTTGGGCTAAAATACTGTTAACACACTAGAAGGTGTTGCTGTGTTTCATACTGGTGTGTCGGACTCACCCCACACTTGATAAAATGTTCAACACTCTGAAGATTACCCCCCAGATAATGTCACATGTAATTGTCGGCGTGTTTTTCCGGACGCTGTGAGAATGTTGGCAAACTTTGGCTCACATGAGCATTTTTTCATCCCTGGTGAACACAGAGCAGCCATGGTGAGTTTGCTGACAGTCGCTGTAGCTAGCTCGCCAACGTCCAACTTAACGTAGCGACGTGCATGTGCTGTGTGAGTGGTCGTTGCTGTGCTGTGGTCATTTATTCAGGCCAAACACACGTGATGCAGCCAAAAACTCGCTTCTGAAATACTCAGTGCACCAAAACACGTCTTCATGTTCCTGTTCAGTGTGGCCGATGTACAAGCTAAGCAGACTGACCCAGGACGAGTTACTGTAACTGCACTTTTACAGAAAACATGCGTTCACACACACACACACACACACACACACGTGCAGCAGCTCCATGATGGCAGCTGACCGGACAGCGGAGGTGGTGGGAGGAGCTCGTGTCCGTCTGTGGAGGGTGGAGCGCAGAGACTCCTATTTTTACAGCTCCTCAGCACCCTGGTATCAGCACAGCTGTCCTCAGATCTCCTGTCTGTCCCGTGTCAGGAATAGCCAGCCTATCAGCACGCTCCCCGTCTCAGCCTGGGCTCTGCCGCTCACTCTTCAGCCGGTGTGTCTCTGCCGCGCGCTCGGGACTCTCAGCCTCGCTGTTTGTGACTCGACTGGTGACTTCTGACCGCCGTTTGGACACGAGCCTTGTGGAATTACTTCACTGACAGGTAGAACAACCTCTGTCAACTGTTTCACGTGAGAGTGGGGTCGTCTCCAGTGGGAAATGTGTGACAAGCTTTGGGCCCACCACAGCCCTTGGCACTATATTTAGACCAGAGTTTTCCTGGGGGTGGCAGTGGGGGGATGGGCTGGGGTGGGGTGGGGGGTGGGGGTGGTTTCCCAGCTGAAAGGAGCATTTACATCATTTCATTTATTTCAGCTTTGGTTCCACTTTCCTGTTTGGATTTTCACCGGTGAGAGCGGCCCCATGTGTTCAGCAGGCGTTGGGCTTGTTTGAAGACAAAGTCGTGCTCGGTGCTCGTGGAGGGAAACTGGTTTAGATCTGAGGACTCGCGTTGTGTCACTGGGTTTAAGTTCAGAATTAGCACGTTGTCTCATTAGTCTCTTTATGTACACTGGTGATGTTTGTGCTGTGGGTGTCAGATGATTGACTCTGGATGTTTTGGTCTTTCATGCTTCCAGGCTGGAGAAAGTTTTGTAAATGACAAACAGAACGCTGCTCATTGGTCCGAGCTGACAGCCAATTTTAAGACATTAAAGGGATACTCTGGAATTTTTGAACCAGGGCCTCGTTTTCAACCTGCCCAGTCCCACTTCTGTTGATAGAGACCTTTTTTTTTGTTTTGCAGCTAATGCTAATGCTAACACAAGTCAGCCCTTTGACTAAACACTCCACAGTACAGTCAAAGCAAGTCTTGAGACAAAATTGAGTGTTTGTAGTTTAATTTTTGAAGTCAAACTACAGCTGAACTTCTTTAATTTGCGGCTCCGATGCACATTAACAGCAACAGGAAGCTGCCAAAGTATTTTCCTCCTGTTGCTAATAATCCTAACCAGAGCCAAAAATGAAAGAAATTGAGCCACAGTTTGACTTCTAAAATTCACAGAAAATCCCTTTAAAAAAAAAGTTTGTCATTTCCGCAACTCACTGCCTCCAGTCATTTCATGGAGTACGGAGCAGCAGAGGGGACGCGGTTTTGACTGTGGTGGCAGGAAAACGAAGCTCACGTTTGTTGTGCTTTGTGTGCACTGTCCCAGCCGAACCCAAAGCTTTGACGTCCACTGAAGCAGTTTCCATCATGGCCGCCTCGGTTCACGGCGGCAGCAGCTGCTTATAGAAACGCCTGGCTGTCCAGGGAGGCTGTTTTCAGGGTGGTTAACATGCGAAGGTGTGAAAAAAACCTTGAGAGGGATGCTTAGGCTTCTTTCTGTGTCAAATCTACAGTAATGCCCACGACAAGCTGCAAGAAAGAGAAATGCTTCTTTAGCAAAGCTAACGCTTCTAACGTTAAAGAGCAGGTGAGTCCAAAAGGTCTACGAAAAGCAATCGCAGAAAATCAGAGAAACATGCTGAGCAAAGATTAATTGAGCCTCACTACGGAGGAGACTGCAGAGCGCTCCACGAAAAACGGTCCTCGGAATATTAAGAGCCAATAATTAAATTAAGTTAGGAGGTTGTGTTTAATTTGAGAAGGGTGACGGGCTTCAGCGTGACAGTCTGCTGATCACAGCGCCGCTGGAAGACAGGCAGCGACGTGGATGGAACCCTCAGAACATGCAACTTCACGTCATCATGCAGATGATGATTCAGCACAGCTGCTTTTTACTCACAGTCACTGGCTCATGGGCCTTTTTCTTCACATGAACACTCAGAGATGAGTCAAAATCAGCGGCGATGAAGAAGCTTTTACCACCTCACAGTAGATTTGATCAGTATGTGTGACCCAAAGCTCAAACAGTGCCAGAAAATGTGTTCAAAACATTTAAACATTGCTCATGTTTACTGTTTGTGTTTTGACTGATGCTGAACTTGTAAAATTTTATATATATATATATAATACACACACACACACACATATACATACATTGGTGTGTGAGGAGAAAAAAAGCTGCGTGGTTTTTCTAAAATAATTTCTTTATTTGCCTGTTAACTTTAAAAAAAATCCATTCAGACCCACTCTTGCATTTGTAAAATGTGGAATAAATAAGTGTGTCTGTCATCAGGCTGTAGTCAGTCTGTATTTATTTCAGTTTTTGGTGCTCTTTATCTTTGTCATAGATGAGGTTCAGTGCTCGGGTCATTCTGAGAGCGTGTCACAATGTTTCTCAATAAACCCAAAATATCTCATTGGAAACATCTAAAGTGTCGATCAATCAAACCGTGTTGGTGACATCAAACAATTCCAGGTGAAGTTTAGACAGAATGCTTCAGTGTGTCGCTGCTGTCTGTGACGTAGCTGCTGTCTGTGACGTAGCTCTGTGACGTAGCTGCTGTCTGTGACGGAGCTCTGTGACGTAGCTGCTGTCTGTGACGTAGCTCTGTGACGTAGCTGCTGTCTGTGACGTAGCTCTGTGACGTAG
>JAQLOL010014600.1:0-10809 GCA_029783665.1 Naso thynnoides
AATCGATTTTTTAAAACTTTGAATTATTTCAAATTCATTGTTTTTATATCAAAAAGTATCAGTTTCCCCATTGGGAATAAAGGGCAAACCAGCTTTAACCAGACTAAACAGTTTTTTAAATAAAGGTTTGATCCAACAAAGATGAATCCTCCAATTTGGGATGAATAAAGTGCCCGTCTAACTTTCACCAAACTTCACTTAAAAGGAGCCCAGAGCTGAGAGAGAGCTGTAGGCTACTGTTTTTACCCGACTTAAAAGGAAAATCGATTTTCACGATTTTCATTTTTTAACATCTTCCAAACAAATTAATTCGAAATTCGATTTTAAATCGATTTATTGCCCAGCCCTAGCTGACAGTGAGTCTGCTTTGGCTTTCTGTCAGGACCGCAGCTTCCTCTTGAGTGTTGAGTGCAGACTTGGGAAAACCCATAAGGTCATTCACAGGTTAAAATCTGTTTTACTGTGCAGCAGACGAAATATTTTTTTATTCTGATGGTCAGAGGAGTCTTCAGGAAGAACCTTAAATGCTGAAGAACAGATACTGGTGTGCTCGAGGACCGTCTCTGCTCTATAAATCTCAAGCTGAGCGCAGGTGCTCTTGAAGAAAAGAGTCAACACAGAGAAAAAAATAAAGGAGAATTTTGTGCACTCTCGTGAGGAGCAGGAAAAATACCTCAGTGTTGGTTAAAAAGCCTTTATTCAAACAAGGCTACTCAAAGTACAATCACTTGTGACCTGGATGGTCTTCGTCAGGGTGCAAAAGAGGTGGACAAACATCAAGCGATTCATGAACTTGGAAAATGGGTCAAAACAGAAGTCACCTTTCCCCGTGCTTCTGAAAAACTCCACGTTAAAGTTAAAAATGAAATGCTGCTCAGTGACCTGAGTTTGTCATTTATTTATTTATTTTCTTCAGGAAAACATTAGCAGCCGTCTGCAAATCAAATGTGATTCTAACACACAAGAGGCACGAACTGCGACTGAGCTGAGAGCGCCGTGAGCTCAGGTTGTAAACGCTGTTATCAGAGCTCTGAGCTGAAAAGTCCGGTTCAGACCGCGCAGGAACGACACACAGTCAATGTCCAGCTTCTCCTCTTAAGCAAACTGAGCACTCAGCTTAAAGATTAACAGTCGCTGTGTTCAGTGTTTAGCCAACTGTGGTCAGGATGTTGCCATTATCTTTAAATCGACTACCAAAGGTATTCACACAGTTCATTTCTAATCCTGAATGTGCGCGTGTCGGTAACAAGAGTGAGAGCACTGAGATAAGTTCTGTCAGACTGTTGCTGAACAGAGATGCTGCTTTCATCACACGGGATGGTCACCAGGAATGATGTCAGAGTGTTTCTGATGAAGACCAGCAGAGGGCCTCAGATCTGTGAGAACCTTAAAGGGACAGTTCAGTATTTTTGAACTTGGGTCGTGTGAGGCACTTGATGCGTGGTCAGTCTATGGACGTACGCAAGATGGAAGTTGGGCGAAATCGCTGCACTGGGAGTCAGTCGGCGTTGTCCTGTTGCAGACGGGGTCTGAAGAAAAACGTTTTTTTAAGCCACATTTATAAATGTCAAACTAAAAAATCAAGATCCGCTTGGTTTTACGCTAAATTTAGGATTTTTTTTTCTCCGTTTTGGTTTGCTGCCAGAAAGCAGGTTATTTTGGCACTACCTTTTTTTCATTTTACGACGCCCCAAACGATTTATGTTTAAGGGATTTTTTTTCCCCGTTCTTAAAAAAACCCCACAAATGACAAAGAACTTACTCAAAACAAGTTTTACTTTTCTTTGAATAATAAAAAAATACCAAAAGCAAATGGAATTTCCCTTCTGGGTTTAAAGGAGAACTTTGTCTTTTTGCACATGAAGGCTTATAATAAGGATATTTATGGTCATATATGGTGTTGTTCAGCATTATTATGATGAATGGTGCAATCAAGAGAGCTGGAGCTCCATGTTGACGTCACTGCTCGCTGTAAAAAACGGGGCAGCATGTGCACTCAGCTGTTGTTGATATCCTCAGTGTCTCCCTGACCTCACTGAACATTTAGTGGTTCCAACATTAAAGCACAAAGTTAAATGATGGCTTACAACCTGGAAATGGCTCTTCCTGCTGCCTCAGGAAAACAAACAAACAAACAAACAGCTGTTTGGGGTTATATGTTGTTGTTTGACTTTGTGTTTTAGTGTCGGTGCATGAGAGGACACCACTTATTTTCTCCTTTAAAGTGCAAGCCGCAAACTTGTCTTTAAAAGTGGACTTAGTAGTTTTTTCGGGGAGAGGAAATTGTACACATGTGCTCTGAAGCCTGCAGTAATTTGACAAAACATATTTACCTGTAATTCTTCTGTCTTTATAAATAAAAACAAAATCATTTTTTAGGCTCCTGGAACCGAACGCAAACCCAGAAAGAGAAGATTGATGTACATTAAAAAAAATCTTCCTAAACCACAAATTCAAATGAATCAATAAATTTGATTTGCTGCCCAGCCCGAACACAATCATGAATACACATGTGAGCTTTCGTGGAAATGCAGCTGTTAGTTTTTTCACTCTTTTGGCACCAGTTTATCAAACTTCACCGCACTGCAAAGCAAAGCTGGCCGTGTGTCATGGCTTCTGTCTCTGCCTGACGTGTGGGACAGATGACAGACTGACGTCTGCAGACTCTCGTGAGCTCATAATCTCCCTCAGATACATCCCTAAACATTTTCTGTTGCAGGTCCAGACGCTGTCCTCAGCCCCTGCCTCAAACTCAAACTCAACCTCCAGACAGAGAGCGAGGAAGAGGACCAAAGTCCTGTCCATCGCTCGCAAGTGAGTCCCTCCTTTGAAGTCTTTCACGCAGACAGAAGATAAGCTCAGCATTAGAAGTTTATTCTTCACCTTCAGAACAGTTGTTTGAAAACGTTTGTAAGCTTAACTCAAAGTTTAAGTCGGTGAACCTTGAGTTGAGATTATTTGTCAGAGAAGATAAGCTGCTGCTGTATTGGCTCTATGCTGTAAATGATGAATTTGAAAAACAACTTGAGGTGTGGAGGTGAATCCCGCACAAACAGTCGCAGTGACGTCTGCGGCCTGTGCCCGTGCGCGTGCATGCTCGGCCACGGTACGAAGCGTTCGTGCAAGTCAGACAAACTGTTTAGGAATGGCACGGATCGCCCGAGGTGAGCGCGCCCTTAGAAACAAAGCGTGCCGAGGATGAACTGAGCCGTCTCACAGCCAGAGACGAGCAACGTTAGCCGTCCTGTAGTCTGCTGGTACAGGAGCGGACATTTCATTTTCACCTGCCACACAACAACAATAACAACAGCGTTTTATGTTGGGCTGCTGTTGGCTTATTAATGAAGACACAACATTACTAGAGAATGTTTATTTTTGACCTTGCTCAACAGAAGAACGAAAAACCAAATCTGTTAGTTAAAGGCTTACATACAGCCTGCATATATGAGGCTACTAAAGCAAAGTTTACTGTTTCAGTATCGTCACATTACAATTATTAATGTTACACAACATAATTACTAGGGCTGTCAAATGATTAGAATTTTTAAGAAACATCCAGATCTGGATGGACACCTGTCTGTGTGGTCACGTCTGGAGAGAAGCAGCAGACTATGCTGCTGCTGCTTCTCTGTTTTCCCAAACTACGGAGTGGCCCGAGGTTCAAATGTCACAGCGTTAATCGCGCATTTAAAAAAATAGTGCCGTTAAAAGCATTTTGCATTAACGCATTAATAACGCGTTAACTTTGACAGCCTTGGTTAGAATATCTTACTTCTTTTGCATAGATTTTAGTTGTGAGAACAGTAAATCACAAATGAAAGAAGCTGTTCAGACTACCAGAACATATGACATCAGTCCCTGTTTGAACCCTGTACTGAATAAGTCTGCTGGTTGAACATCAGACAGGATGTATAAATCTATGCTAATGTGATGCAGCTAGGGTTGTCGACAGTGAGTTTTTTTTTTTGCTTTCTCTCATCTGTGTTTGACACTGAAGTGACCCAGCTCTCAGTGGAGACACTGACCTAAAACCTTCATGAATTCAAAAAGAAGAAAAATATTACCAGCATGAAGTTCATAATCCAAAAAGATTGTTTTTCCTCCATGCCTTTGTAGGAAAGTTGAAATTGCTTTAATTGTAGAAAGAAAGAGATGGGTCACAAGATGGCAACTCGGACTTGAGTCACGGACACAGGGCCTTGAGACTTGAAGCAAGAGTTGTTCTTAAAAGACGTGAGACTTCACTGAGACATGACGTACAATGTCTACAATATCAAAATGAATGCTGAATTTACCACATCATACTTTAAAAAGCACCTGAAAATGCACCATAGGTCTCTCACGTGGTAACATAAAAGTTAGCGCCAGGTACATTAACTTACTACTGGCTTGTTAGCTTATGGAGTTTGTAGTGCCTAGATTGGCGTTTGCTGTATTTTTAAAAGGTGAGTAAGTGTTTGTCCGCTTGCCATACTTGTTTCTTCAGAGAGTTGGCTTTGCCATGGTGATGAAAATGGTTGAATAAATTAATAATCCTAAAAATTCTGCTCCTACTATCTGCCGGCTAACGTTAAACCTAAACAAAGGCCATGTCAGCTACAGACAAGTGGGTCCTTTCTTCTTTAAGGAGGAACTCGTTGCTTGATCTATACTGTAGCTGTAGTCAGTATGTTCATGTCATAATCCAAAAAACAGCTATAAACTTTAAAGGGAACCTTTCTTTGTTTGTGTTATATTTTGCATTTCAACAGCCTTTTAAAAGTGGTAATATACCCAAGATAGAATCACTGCTGATCTACTAGCAGATGAAGAAGTAATGATAATAAATTGGGGCATGCTATTTCCTTAAATGTAGCTTTCCATTCTTCTTCTAAGCTAACCAGAGGACAGCACATAGTAGAACATTCATTAATACAATTAGAGACTTGAGACTTGACATGAACTTCCAAAAAATAACTGTGATTTTTTTTTTCTTTCTGACAGTAAGTAGTGAAGCATTTTGATGAACATGCTCTAAAGGAAGAAAAAAACAAACAAATCACGCCTCGTTGTTTACTAGGCTCTTCCTTTCCTTTTTGATACTTTGTTTGGCAAAGTATCCCGCAGATTAAACCATCATGGTGTTGTAAAATCTACAGTGTCATTAAAGATTTTCTGCAAATTTTCTCCAAAATGAAATCACAAACACACTTCCAGCATGTCAAAAAAGCAACAACGATATAGTGTCAAAACCTGATTGTTCCCAAGAGTTATAATGCTGTAATCCATTCTCCCTTTTGTCAACATTATAAAAAGCTCATCAAATCGCGAAAGAGATTTATGCTTCTGCAAGGTAATATCCCTTTCATCCTTACAGGCGCACAGACAGTGAAATAAATGGCTTTACTCCTTCTGTTATCACTGAGAAAAAAAGACTGTCTTTTTAACAGTTGCTTTTAATGTACCATCCTTACAGCTCTTCTGCCGTCTGTTCAGCCGACGACATTATTATGTCTGGCCTTTTTCAACAGAATGTTAAAGTATTAATTGTTCTCTGAGAAAAAATGTCTTTTAAATGATCTCTGGTGTGTCAGTCAAGTGTGAAACTTATATCTGAAATAGTAAGAAAAGAGAGAAGAAAATCATACTAAAGTAACCTAATCACCTAAAAGAAGACATGAAAGAACTATTTTTCTAGGCTGTATTCTGTCCAAACCAGATGTGGCGGAAACTCTGATCCTCCTCATTTGAATGTAGGCTATGTGGTGTGCAGACCACAGATGATGCTGAACAAAAGGCAGCTGCCTTGTGATGAAAAGTTCAAATATAATTAAAGGCTCATTTAGACCACATCAGGCATTGCGACAGTCACTGCAGGTTTTTTAGCATTGCCATAACTTAATATGACTGCTTGAATTAAAATGAATACCAGGAGTCCTCAATTTGGTGAAATAATGCCATTATTATCATCAGATATTTCGACATTTATTCTCTGATATGCACCAATATTAAAACAGTTTTAAAGGACAGAAAAAAAGTGTAACAAGTGATTTAAAAATGGTTCACAATGTAGTTTGTCTAGTGCAGGGCTATCTGTTGTTTTGATGGCTATAATTAAACAGCGTTTCTGTTGCACTGATGTTTGGATAATGTTTTGTTAATAAGATATCCTCCTTCTATTACATATTTTTGTCACAAATATTTTACAACCACTTTCCGATATATTGGATATTAGAATTTTCCCAGACCCTAATATTGGTATTAGCATCGGCCCCTAAAATCCCATATTGTTCAGGCCTTAGTCAAAGTGGCCTCAACTTTTGGAACAACAGAATCGGATGTCACACTGCTGTGTGCAGTCATGTAAGCAGGCAATCAAACACCAAGGGAATGAAGATCCTTGGTAATCTTTCAGCATTGTTGCAGCAACTGTGAAGTGGAAGAAAGCCTCAAAGCCTGATTTGGTGTAAATACAGCCTGAATGTGAAAAGACACTAACTTAAGTCCCTTCCATATCTGTGCTGAGGCCTTGTAAAATGTTAAAATGTGAATGTGAAATGGCCTCAGACGCAGGTAATGACTCGTGTGTACTGCAAACCATGAGTGGTAATGGATTCTTCTAGGTGTTGGTCTGTATTTATCTTCCCACCACCCTCTCCTCCTCTCTGCCTTTTTCTCTCTCACACACACTATTATGCAACAGTCTCCTCTTGCAAGTCCTTGCAGGATCTCAGCCCTGATTGTGTAATGTTCTAGAGTGAAACTGGCTGCAAGGCCTCACATTCAGTTTCACAGAATGCAGGCGAAATGTCCCTACATTCAGCAGCAGTCTGAGTCCATATTAGTTTTATGCTGAACTGAATGCACAGCCACTGGCAATCTAAATGTTTCTCTCTCTTCCCTTCCTCACACACGCACTTTAAAAGGAAGTTCAGCTGGGAGGTTTTTGTTTATGCAAAGCAGTTTTAAGCCCTCGACAAACAAAATGGCAAATGCCGAGGCCTGTCTAAAAGCTATCAACTTAAACATTGTGGCACAAATCTCATGGTGGGCTTTATCATAGAGGTTTGCTGGAGAATAAGTGAGCAGATATGTTTGATTAAATACAGGAATGATTTAAAAAGCCTCTAGAAAATTGAAGTGAAATTAGGTTTTTGTTCTTCATTCTAGCCAACTGAGGTATACCTATTAGTCTAGAAGCTCTGCTTTCTTTTTAAGGTTCAACATTTTTCTAAAATGTAACAGACATTGGAGCTCCACACAAAAGTAGCTTTTCATAAAAAATTTAATTGTAGAGCCTTAGAGTGTGTATGTATCTAATGAGCAGGTGGCTTTGTTTTGATGCTTCTACCATTAGTGTGTGAATGTTGACATGCAGTGTGAAGTGCTTTGAGTGGTCAATAGACCAGAGAAGTGCTATATAAAAGCAGGCCATTTACCAATTGTTGGTTCAGCAAGGCCCTTAGCTAAAACTATCAAAAGAACAGGCTTATTTAAAGCTGCACTAGTCAATACTTTTGTATTAACAGTGGATCAATTGTGTAATATGAGAGTTGTCGCCTCTAGTGATTAGTTATGGGCTTTTCAAGCCAAAAAAATAGTCAATATTCACTGGAAACAATGTGACCCCCACACACACGCAATGGCATGCATGTAAGTGCACACATAGAGTGTTCGAGGAAGTCAGCTGTGGGAGGTGTTGCCAGGTTTTTCGATGAATGCCTCATTGCCTTGGTCTTCGGAACAGCACTCTGTTTCCAGTTGTGTATGTAATGGCAGATGATGTGATTCAGCTGGAAGTGCCTTTCATTAATTTGCGGTCAAAGACCATTTTTCAACCCTGTCAGCCAAGCGTGCAGCTTATTTACATTATCATCATGTAGTTTTTTTGGTTTTGTGGTAAAGTTTTTTCTTGATGGGAAGCTTGTTTAAGCTACTGGAACCATAAAACACAGAATGTAATGTTAACATGATTCCTTGCACCAATAGATAGTAAGCACTTACTTGAGATTCGCCTTGTTGGTTGAGAGTGGCAGATGGTTGACTAGTGGGAGTTCTCAAGTGGGGCACCCTCCGTCTTCAGTGTCCCGTTGATTAGCCCACTATGTCTCCAGAGGACTCAACGGGGGATTCTGGTGTCCCAGACCTGCCCAACCGTCCTGTCTTCCTGACCCAGCAAAGGTCCTTCCACTTGAGCCATATCCACTGGCTGCTTCTTTCAGCCACCACTTAGAGTGATCGGATTGTCTGACACAGTGCCTGTCTGTGATTTCGTAGCTCTTTGAGTCGCCTGATAGTGGAAGAGGTCACAAATCCTCAGCATCGCACTTTAACTGGATAGATGTTGATGTTCCCAACCGCTGTTTTGCCTCCGTTGACAGCTTTGCGTAGCGTAGTTTCCTACACTCATAGGTCTTTTCTACTGAGTCTTCTCAGGGGACTGTTAGCTCTATAATGTAGATAGTCTTCAGTAAAGAGGACCAAAGTACTAAATCTGGCCTTTTGTTTGGAGCAATTTTGGGTGAAAAAATATCAACCAGCATCTTCCAGTCACATACTATGCCAAGGTATCCAGTTTCTGGTTTGGAAGATGTTTGGATTTTCTCTGTCCTTCCTTGACAAAAGTGGTAGTCTTCAGAGGATTGGCTGTTCTCGGGGGAAAGGAGTTGGTCCTTCTCCACTTGCTCTCAAGAGCTGATGCCAGACTCTTGCCAGCTGTTGCAGCCTTGCATAAGGCTGGTCTTACAAGCCTTAATGTTTTGTTTTTCAGTTGGACACTGTACCCTTGATGGAAACTCTTTGGTGTTGGAAGCACATCATATGTAGCTCTAATGAGAAAAGCTGATCCTGCTTGCTTCCATTTCCCAAAGACCAATAGTCCTGCTGCTGAAAACAGCAGTTGATGAGGAACAGATGTCTCAGGATGAACAAATACTGTCACGCCAAATTTACAGACCCAGGGGAGCCTTAAACATTTTATTTCCTCTTGTAAATTGTATTCACAACAGGAAAATTACTTTGTCCCTTAGAGAGGTCATAATTTAATGTTTTGATGTTTTTGGAAAATGCAACTAGTCCCCCTATTAGCACTTTAACTGCAGCTGTGCTCTTCACTGTCTGACGCACAGTTCCTCTGCCTATATTGAGCAGCGGTTACCTGATTTTGTTGGTTACCTTGTACAGTATGGGGTATGATCTAGTCCTGCTCTGTATGTAAAGCATCTTGAGACTACTCGTTCTGTGATTAGGCCACGTATGACTTTTGACTTTTGGCATCAGCATGGATGTCAGGTCGCTGAAACTTTCCATCTGTGTTCATCTCTTCCCTGCTTTGGTTCGCTCTCACAAACCTTGTGTCCAGCCAAATATCTTGAAAAACTCATTGTCAGAAACATGCCCAGCGCCAAGGTTAGCAATTAACAAGTGAACATAGTGAAGAATGTAGCTTAAATCCAGTGAGCTGATGAAGACCAAACCAGAGCTAAAAGAAGAGTGAATGTTGCAGTGACCAGAAACTTGAGGAAATAAATGCAAATGTTGCCCTATGTCTGTCTGATGTGTAATTTGGCCATCATTATCCAATGTTCATTATAACAACATTATGTAATGATGATATGTGCATAAAGTTACTATGCAGCCCAAAATTGAAGCAAAATTTCTTTAAAAATAGCAAGATTATCAGGTTGTTAACTTGCCCTCCTTCATTAACTTATTTTCGGATAACACTGTTGTTCTTGTTAGAGAGGCATCAGCACATCTTGCTACAATGAGACTGATTTTCACAAGCGAAACTGAGTGTTTTCCGTTTCAGGTAAATTTTTCCAACCATTAAAAGTATCAGCGTTGTTTGTTATAAATCCTGCTCCTTTGGGTGCTGAGCTGTTTACCTTGAGCCTGTGACAAGATATAAAATCTTGGACTTTCCCGTGTAATTGCATTTTAATCACACTTGTTTCACTGTGCTCAATTATAAAAAGACAACTGATATAAGGAAACCTCCTAGTGGTTTATCACTGTGGATTTAGGGTTTATACAATGCATGTTTAAACATGACTATGCAGTTATGATGTGGTTACCATTTAATCTTTTTTTTTTCAAAGGCTGTATGAACTCGGACGACCCATATTGCATTGTTCGAATAACATACCTGATTTTTCATCCCGTCATAATGTTGCCTGTGACAACACCAATATGCAGCATCAACAGACCATCAGTAGAACACATTATAAAGCATTTTTAGCATGAAGAGTAGACCATGTTGTGTTGTATATTTTCTAAAATCGAGAGAGGCCTGAAAAGGAAATATTCAAGATACCAAAGATGATGAAAGCTCTTCATGATGGCTGCAAAACTTTTCTAAAAGCCTAAAAGCATGCTGTGATCATTCAGAAGTAAAAGAGAATGGTTCTGCACAGGAGAGAAAATTATGTCTTTGACTGGGCTGATAAGGGTTTTACACCTTTTCCACTTGCACACTGAAGTAGATGATTAAATTACTGAATATTGCATTTTTTTGCAGTCGTGTAAGTGTGAAAATTCTTGGTTTGATTTAATGTGAGCTTTGAGATCAGTCCCCTGAGACTTCTCCTTCACAGACATTTCTCACTTCCTCCATATGAAGATAGTCTTCCTCTTTTCTTTAGGGGAATTTACCTTTCAGGATTTGTTAGTGCATTTCAGATACTGGACAGTAAACCTGTTGGCAGGGGGTTTTGCAGCTGTTGCCGCCGCACTGACACAGTATTATACTGGATGTGAATATTCTCATTCATCCAGGTCATTGTTCTCTCTGGGCAAATTGAATCGTAGGCAACTGGACTTGTATTTGTC
>JAQLOL010014601.1:0-10803 GCA_029783665.1 Naso thynnoides
TATATATATATGCCTTTATATATATATATATATATGCCTTTATATATATATATATATATATGTATGTATGTATCTTTCCCGCAGCAATCTTACACATCAGACCTTTAATCATCCCCGGGTAGGGCTGCACTGCATGACATTTATTCACATTCAATTGATAATTTCACGCAAGACCTTGATTTTTTTAAAAACTGCCAAGTAAAACGATGCTAGAACGACCAAATCAAACCTTAACAAACACCTGAAAACACATTTTGATAGGTTTTTTAATTAATAATGTGGTGGTGAACATTGGAATGATTATGGATGAATATCAAACATGTTTAGCAAAGCATCAGTTTTATAACATTAGCTCGCTGTTAGTTTTGTAGCTATGGCAGGTTAACTTTATTAAATTTCTGTAAATATTTTATAAGGGTGAGTGAGTGCTCACTGCCAGTGCTACACACAGAGCACTGACTTAGCCATGACTAAAAATATTCAGGTAACCAAATCATCTTTGTATCTCCCAGCAGTACCTCAATCTCATTAGATCTTATACTCAGCCTGAACCATCCATTGTGTGCATGATGTGGTTATCCCTCAACTACATCTGTTTGGAAGTCATTGTGCTTCCATCAAGAATATATGGTTCCAGAATGTTTTGATGGACAAAGAAATACGACATAATTTATTAAGCAGCATACAGGTGAGCTCATTCTAGTGCTGAATAATGGCTGTCCCAATGCAAAGTGTCCTGCTTCATGTAATCAAATAGGACAGCAAGACTCATGACCACAAAGAGGAACGAACAACATTTGAATTTACTTTAGCTGTTTGTTTTTGTTAACTCTCTTCCGTGCTGTTTGCTCGCTGTAATGGTTTCAGTATCTTCATTCATTGGGAATATAAACAAATAAGGTTGTTTACGGTAGGGGTAGGATGCATTTTCTGTCAGTCAGGGAGGCTCAAGGAAGAATATTGGGGGGAAAAAACTAAGTCACACTCATTTTCCGCCTTTCCCTGAAAGATAATCAATAGTTTGTCTATATTTTGTCACTGTACGTTCATGTTTTATGCAAAATACAGATGGTAAGCTTTTTGGTTTCTCTTTTTTTGCATTGCAGTGACCTGTTAAATGTGGTCAAACAAGTAATCAATGCTAATACAGTATGCTAAACAGTACGTGCTTTAAATTTTTTTAGGTACTGTAGGTCTAGGCAGAGTTCTAAGCAGACAGCTTTGCATGCAGCAGATGATGTAAGATTCATTACACAGACTTAAGAGTTGACTTGTACTTGCAAAAGTGCCTCCCTGCTGCTGTCCTCACTATCATCCCATATCTTTAACCTGAGACCTTTTGGTATATCTGTTACACTTCATCTGCATACTAGTCTGTGTTCTGCAATGAAGTTCCATTCCTAAAATCAATCTGACAAGACCTATATCTACTGAAGATTCAGTAGATAAACACATTTAGGGTTTAGTTGTTCTTAGAGTCTTGTGTTGTGTTTAAGATGCTTGCTTATAAACCCACTGAGTCAGGAGGAACATGTTTGACATCCTGTATGTGATTCATTTTGTTCCTGATATTGTGCATCATTATTGAATGTGTTGTGCGAGTTGTTAAGAGACTGAGTCAGCCAGAGCATCAGCCACCCTGGGGGGGATGTTTTCAGGAAACAAGAGAGGTTCATTTGGTGCACAGCTTGTGTTACTTTTCACTTCATTATGTGATGCACAGACACCGAGTCAGCTGAAACAGCAGGAGATGTCACAGAAAACTTTCATTAGCTCTTGTCACTTTTCAGGTGATAGTTTATTATGTTGTTATTATGTGATATTGATGTTATATTGAATAATGTAATATTATTGATCTATTTTATTGCAGCTAGTAATTAGACTGAGTTTGCCGAAACACTGGCAATGCCAAGGGGCCTTTTCAGAAATGTATTAAAAGTAGGAGCAGTCAGTGTAACATGCAGCTTGTACCCGATTTGTTGAAAGCTTATCCTTTTGGAGCTCTATTTTCGTCAGTCTGGGCACAGCCCAGACGCAGGTCCAAGGGGAGTGTCTGGGCACAGGGGAGTGAAGTAAGTGTGGCAATCTTTTTTGGTAATTTGGTGATCACAAACATGGGCAAATCTGCAGTGCAGCCTCACACAATGGTAAAGTGAAAGGACTAGATAATTAGAGGGTGTGTCACAGCTGATTTCAATCATGGCCAAACAGATCAGCTCCTCTCATTCCCTCTAAGAGCGCTGTGACGCAGCACGTTGTCAATGTGGCTGAAGACGGAGCGCCACTGCCCAAAGGCTGATGTCTGCAAACATCACCGAAAAAATAAAAAAGAAAGATGAAAAGTCAGTAAATACAGGCAGAGGTTGTGTCTCAGCACCATACTTTGAGAGTGGGTCAAAGTGATTATTTAGAGAGATTACTTTTCTTTCTTTCTTTCTTTTTTCTTCTTTTTTGACTTTATACTCTACTTTCCTCTGCATATTATGCCTTCAGGTTCAGTCAAAGCAGCTGTGGAGGTGAAGTTGGTTCTTGGACAATATGGGATAAAGAAACTATGTGGATAGTCCTTTTCTTGCAGAAAAAATTGATTTATGCCTTGTTATGGTCTTACGAACAGAGGTGAACCAAGACTAAAACTTTTTCTTGTTCTCAACTTCAACAAATTGATGGCCAAAGGTGTGTTCAGACTGCATGAGCTGTGGAGGCAGCACTACTACATATAAAATCACAAGAAAGACACTACGTGATTGGCACGAAATGATGCGAAGCACCTTCCTAATGTTTCGGTGTGAGTGTAAACTTCGTGCTTATGCTTTTTGATTCTGCTTCACAAACATACAGGTATGAGGGAAAAAAGTATTCAGTTGGCTGGTTAAGAGAAGATATGCTGATGTAGTTGATGATAAAATCTACAATGCCAAGACGAAAATCAGGACCATGGACAGGGACAATTCGAAAAGTCAGACTTTGATAGAGGTCTTTCATTTAATGATCTGTCTTTAATTTATTGGGATGTGGGTTCATTACATAAGATCAGTTTCTCTATACATCTAATATGATTTATTCTTTCTCCTGTGAGCATTGCTGTTACATCACGCCATGTATTTTTCTGTTTATTCTATTAGTGAAGATCATCACAGAACCCTGTAGTGAGTGAGGAAATGAAGAGCAAAGAAACAAAGAGAAGACTGTGAGAAACAGGAGCGACAGCAGCCAAATGTTTCGATACCGACAGTCACCTTCAGTTCAATCACTAAACCTCTGTCTCTCTAATAACTGTGCTGATTGCTTTGCCTCACTGAGACGTTATCCTGCAATCAAAGCATCACCACCCTATGATCTCTCCAATCAGCTTTCACTCATTTCTGAATTATGCAAATTTCACTCTCTCATTAAGTAGCAAATATAAACAAATTACTGCCTGGTAACTGTTCAGCTGCTGTAGGTGTAATGATGTTACTTGAAGCAATACTCCACACTGTTGGACTTCAAAGGTGGCTTTCAGAAGTTTGCAATTTTCTCCGTCATGGATTCACTCCAGTCACAATGGAATCCAATGGCGACCCAGTTTCACAGTACAACAAAGTATCAAAGCTTTCACAAAAACTTCTCAATGTGCTATTTCTCTGCTGGTCATCTGTATGCTTTGTGTTTTTAAAACACACTCATTTTTACCAGACGCTTCTGTTTTAAATCCCCACCTCAAAAACACAATAACTTGTACACTGGCTCACCTGACAAGACTTATCCAATGTTTTGTTTACAGTAAATGCATTGTCAGCCTTGCTAATAAGTGAACTATATGGGAATAAAGCGCAAAGAGCTTACTTTTAGTAGCTAAAGTTAAATTTTGCTGAACTGTGATGTCAGTGCTGTTGTCTTCATGGGTCGTAAGCATCTGTGTCACACTTACATCTCAAATGTGTTTGTCATTCATCTTTGTGCTTTTGTGTGGTTTATGTGTTGATGGCAGCATCTGCCTGTGAAAAAGATAAAAATGAAAACCTCACAAACACCACACAGAGGAGGCACCCTAGCATTCTTTGTACAACACTCTAACAGTCATGGGTTTTTAATGACAAAGTCTTAAGTCCTGGCCCACACTCATGATATACGGTATGAATGAATGAATGTAAATGTCCTCACAAACCTGCTTGGATTGACTTTGTGGATCAAGCTCCATGGGAGCTACCACCCAAACAACATTGACAAAATAAAGCCACTTTGAAGGGGCCCTTAAAGCATTGTTTTAGGCTCTTTACAGTAAACTTGAAAAATCATGAAAACAGGGGAATCCTGTAAATGGTAAAATTGTCCTTTATAACCAAACCCCTTAAATTTTTTCACAATCAGGTCCAGGGAACCAGTAACCATATTACCATCCTGCTCCACGTAGGAATGGTTAGGGACACTAATTTTACTGTGCATACATTTAGTATTATATCATATGATTGTGAGAAAGTCCCACTGAGCTACCATCATGTCCCTCTCCTGTTGCCATAGCTGGAGTGAGTGAATGCTTGCCAAGCTGGTTGAGCCCAGCAGTGCTCATTAAGCTAGTAGAGTGAGCAGAGTATTCTCCGTGAGCTGAAGAAGCCGCGACAGGAGCGTGTGTGGACGGTCACCCTTCTTTTCTCCATTTCCAGTGGTATTGTGCATAAATGATCGAAGTGAGTAACAGCCCACTTGTTAACCAATTGTAAGTTTGAGAGAATTGTATGCAGCATGTTGTAAAAGGCTGAGTAACGCTTGTTAAGCTAATCGTTAACTACAACTAAATAGCCTGTTGCTTTCTATGTCTTTTCACTCTCACCTGATGGCTGCAGTTGCTTGATAATTTATCATTGTATGATGCACATTTGCTGTTTCTAGTGCATTGTTCGAGCCTAAATGGGCTGCTAGACATTGTGTTGTTAATTGAGATAAATGATAAATCCCTGTAAATTTCTTTCCTAGATGAATAATGTTAATTTAATATGTAAGTTACCCTTGTTGGTAGTATTTTGACCTGAATATTGTTTATTAACATAAACCCCCATCTGTAATTTGATTTATATTGTATTCAGTAATTAATAATTTCTAAATGAAAAAACAGCAGCCTGGATACATTTATTCATTTTTTCAGGACCACACATATCACACCTGTACCATCTGATAATCTGCCTGTGTTGCCTGTACGACATTTAAAGAGGCCATATCATACATCTGTGACCTTGTGATTCTCTGACAGGAACACATCCTTATCTTCCACCTTACTCCAAAGAACATTTTAAGAAGTCCATATTCCATAACAATGATCATGTTTAGCATCTATGTGTGCCTGTGTTAGAATGTATTTGTGCTCACACATAGTAGTACAGCTGAGGCTCATGAAAATTTGGTCATTAGTTTTAGTCATTGTGACATAAAATTAATTAATCTTGGCCCTTTTGGTGGAACTAGATAAGAGATATTCTAGGGATCAGATGCATTTTGGTCAGCTGTGCTTATTGCCTAGCCAATGGTTAAAACAAAAACCCAACATTTCTGGTCAGAAAGAGAAACACACCTACTTTTACAAGCATACTGATCAGAAAATGTCAGTTTGTGTCAGTAAATGTACTGTATTCAAAGTTCCTTCCACATTCAAAGAAAGAAAGAGACAGAGAGACTAGAGGAACTGTGGTCAAGTGAGCTACAGACAGAATAAAAAGACGTGGTGTGCTGGCAAGAATGGAACCCTGTGAGAAGGGGCTGCACTGACAGTTTTTTGAGAAAAGTCAGAGCTTCCTCCAGTCCGCTGTGGATCTCTGCTCAGCATGACACACAAACAGCAGAGGGAAGGAGGGAGACCGAGGAGTAGGGAAAAGACTGAAAAATGCAGCGATGTTGATCTGAGTGCCAGCCATACAGTCATTTCTTAATCTCACCTTATAAAGCAAATAACAGAGGGATATTGTGTTTGAGGAAAGTAGACACATCTGCATGTAACTCAAGTATTAGTTGAGTATCTATTTTTGTCAGCCATGTAAAAAAGTGCAGTAGGTGTATTGTCTTTCTCAGGATAAGGGCAAAATCTAAAATATTTTGTGCATGTAAAGTAAAGTCACTGACTCACTGAAACATTTTGCCTATGTAGGAAACATACCTATGTTTTTTAGGAAGCCTTGACATGATATTACTCTCTACATTTGTGTTCTTAGTCATTGTTCATAGGAACTGGAAGGGCAGAAGAGACAGAAGGAGGGGAGGGAACATCATTGTTAGTACAGGATGCGTGCCTTTGTCCGGCAGCCAAAATGACGCTCTGATTAACAGATAACCTTTAACACTAAAACAAAGTCAAACAGCAAAATACCATTCTGACTCTGTGTGCCAGGCTTGTTGCCAAAGAAAACACCCAGGATCCATTTAAACTCTGAGCCATGGTGAAGTGAAAAGGTCACAGCACACAGTGAGACACATGTGACAGGTACACACATCCTCACCTTTTATCACACATATGTTCATGTGATTTTTTGGATTTAACTGCTGAAGAGTGAAGGGCAGTAATTACAAATCTTCTGATGATTTGAAAATGTAGACAATGTAGACAAAGTCATATGTTTGTGTGTGTCAAATGCATGCACTGATATAAGTGAGAAACAAAGTGAGGCTGTACCTTCTGTATCTACCTCAGCTGTTGTATCATGACTATATCATATTTGTGTCTAAAGCTGAGCGTATACTGGTTTTGATTTTGGTTTCTGTTTATCAGCTTATCAGCTTATCAGGTTTTTTTCCATGCCTCAAAACTCTGGTTAACGACTGGGAAACACACCGGTCATGATATGATTACATTGTTTTCCATAACCAGATGGAGACACAGCTGGCTCCCGGACACAACAGCCTTATTAAACACATTTTATGAGTGTTGCCTGGCAAATTATGAAACATCTCATTTGGTAAAATACCATTGTTAGTGTCACAGTATCATACACGCATGGGACAATTTGGCACACATTCATGTGCAAAATTGATAATTTCTTAATGCTCCAGCACACTTGGTTAAGACATAAATGTACAATTAAATGTTGACTGTCCCAAACTGACACATAAAATATCCATTTTAACCAATGAGAAAAGAGTTAAATCCATTACAGGTAATTGACTATATTATGGAAACATTCTGCTATCGCTAAATTACTGAACTCTATTCATCTTACTGGCAGATACCTGAACATTCAACAAGAGTGCAGAGATTCTGTTTTGAATGTTTCTGTTTTCACCAAACACTGACAGGAAATTCATCACATTTTTATGTGGATGTCCAGTCAGTTTTTCTGGTGTATTTTTTCAGTTAAAGTGACACTTCACTGTAAAATTAGGTTTTATACATCAATTACTTACCTTTAGATGTCTTGAATTGAAGTTGGGTTTTTTTCCTTTCAGAGTTCCTCCAAGGTAAACGAGTGATTTTAAAAAATGTGAGTCACTCAATACATTTACACTGCATTAGAGACACTTGATTTATTGTATTAATCCGACTAAAAACAGACTTTTAAAATGCATGTTAACATGTTAGTCCAACTGAAATCGTACTAAATCAAATTTCTTAAAGTCAAGCTAACACACCCAGATAATGTGACTGGAAGTCGGCTTACTCCTGCACGTACATGCTTCAACCAGATTTCGAGTGGCCTAAGCAATCAGCGTATGATCAACAATCCCCTTGACGGTCTTTGACCCGGAACTCAGCAGCATAAATTTGTAGAAGAAAGCCAACGTGAAAACAAAAACCCTGTGAGCGCAAG
This sequence comes from Naso thynnoides, assembly GCA_029783665.1. Classification (NCBI taxonomy): domain Eukaryota; kingdom Metazoa; phylum Chordata; class Actinopteri; order Acanthuriformes; family Acanthuridae; genus Naso; species Naso thynnoides. The sequence goes on from JAQLOL010014601.1 coordinate 7,773, forward strand.
GGTAAGAGTGCATTGAATTTGTACCAAAAGTAAAAGGAAGATGTGATTAAATGTACAACACTCTGAAGTTATCCATGTTTTCACTGTTCGACATGGATTTCGCTAGCCACTTGCTTACTTGTTTGTAGCTTGCCTGGCTAACTGAAAGAAGGTCGAAAAGCAACCAGCTGAATTGGACATGTCACCACCTACCATAGTGTAGTCCACAATAAATCAATTCTCCCTTAGCACATGTATACTGAGACAAGGACAGTAGTCCAGTTAAATGGCCTAATCAAGCTGTAAATGCAGCTCAACTTAGCTGTGCATGTAAATGTACTGACTCACTTTTGCCAGCAGCATATGAAGATACCTTCTTGAAAGCATCAAAACATTCTGAAAACCTCCATCCTAAACTCTCCACAGCTTTGTGTGATATAATCCAAGTCTTCTTTACAGTGTTGTATGCTCAATACTTCCAAAACACTTTAATTTTGGCTTGAAAGCTGCTAAATTTAATATATCCGGTCCAATGCTCAGTGTCGCAGCTTATGATTATTCGAAACATTGGTGAACTCTAGCTCAAATAAATATGGTTCAACCAAAAACTCTCTTCACCAGCCATTTTTGTTCATTTTTGTTACAAGTTTGGGATAACTTTTCAGTACTTTTTAAGAAAATAACAGAAAGTTAAAGCAACACTATGTAACCCTAACTGCGAACCGTGGCTTCGAGAAGCAATGCACGTTCATACATCACATAAAACGGCAATTTTAGTAAAATCAGGTCATATTTTATGGTGAAAATGTCCTCTGGTTTTCCCCCCATGTCTTACGACTGTTCTGCTTGTCTGCAGCCTTTTATTTTAGCGGAGCTGTCACCAGCAATGACCTGGTGCTGTAGCTGCTGCTTCAGTTGGCTGGCAGCCAACATGTTGCTTTTAGGAACCTCTGTGAACCACGGAGTTGAGGCAGAGCAGTTGTAGGATATCAGAGGGAAGACCAGAGGACATTTTCTCCATAAAATATGACCTGGTTTTACTAAAATTGCTGTTTCATGCGACATATTAACATGCGTCGTTAAGTTTCATTTCTTGAAGCCACGGTTCGCAGTTAAAGTCACATAGTATTGCTTTAAGCAAATGAAAATGGCAGGTACAGAGAGAAAGGAGTGTCTGCAGTTTTTGGCGGAACCATATTAAACCAAAAAACTTACTTTTGGGCATTGTGGAGTGGCTTATGGTGGATAATCAGGTTATGCTGAGCAACTTTTCTTGTTAATGTGAGTGGAAGACACAAGGGTGAATTTAGCTGTCTTTCTGCCACCTATTTACTCACTGCTGATTAGAAGATGCCTTCTTGTTTCACGCTGATGTATCCCATCACATCCTCAACTCTGGAAAAGTTGTTTGAACAGAGAAATCTACAGTATCACAATCTGTTCTGAAGACAACTTTGTGATTCACTGTATGCCAAGAAGAAAAGTTAATTTTCTTATACCAGACTCATATTTTCTGTAAGAGACAAAAATCTTTTAAGGGGAAAAAAATCTAATCAAAAGTTTTTCCTTTTCATTATTCCTCTCATGCTCCTTTTTTTGTCCGTACTTCTGGCTTGTGCTTGCTTTCCTTTCATTTGACAAGTGAACATTGCAAAGTGACACTGACGTTTCAGTTCAGTGAAATCTGCAGTTTATAAAACACACACACACACACGCTCTTTAAAAGTTCTGCTGGCCACTGACCATTTCAGACCACTGACTCAGGTTTGGTTAGACTGAAAGGTGTGACTGGGAAATTCCCTATAGGGGCCACTAGAAGTGACTGAGGCACAGCGAGAGAGGTGGTGGGAGTGGGCAGTGAGTCACTTGGGAGAGTCAAAGATGAGGAGATCAGAGATGAAAAGACTAATGTAGAGAGAAAAACCTGCCTGTGTGGTGCAGGAAGTTTTTTTCACGTTTTTAAGTTGTCTGTATTTGCATTTGTGCTGAAAATAGGTAATCACCGGGAGGCAATCCAGATGTTTTGGTTTCACTTAACACTGTAACTTGAGTGTAAGTGATAGCATTTCTCCCTTTTCAGTGGTGAGGAGCAACTGAAAATGCTGAAAGAATCTGTATTTGCTGTGGAAAGTTTTGTGGAGGCCACTGCAAACATTAAAAACTTGAGAAGTAATGTCTCCAAATTAAGTAAGTCCTAATCAGTATATGCAACAATACTTCCTGCAACTGATCCGACACATGGACAATGGAAAATCTAAAGCTGAAGCAACATATCAAGGGTATCATCTCTCACAGAGATGTTAACATTTTTTGACAAACAAAAACCTGTCCTGGAATAATTTAGAATATGGTACAGTCACATAAAAACTGAAATATAGGGGCTTCAAAAATACAGACCAGGTGTGTGCTAAAAGCTCCTGCTCAGTGGTAACCTTACTTTCAGACAGAAAAAAGCTAAGTGCACCACTTGTACCCCCATCAATGGCTGCTGACGATACCCAAACATCCTTCAGCACTAGTACAAACATTTAGTGGGAGTCCCAGACGCTGCTGATGCTGATACTGCACACAGAGCATCCACTGTAGACGGGAAAGAGAGCGATGTGGGCTTCGCACAAATGAGCCTGAAGTGAATGTGCCAAGGCGGGAAACACAATGAAAACAAGCCAAGACAGAGTATGTGCTTTTCTTTATGAAATCATTATACTCATTGGTTCACAGAAACAGTAACAGAGTTGCCTGTAGTTTGACAGGTCACAGTGAATGAGGATTTCAGGTCAGCAGACAAAAGACAATGACTTTCTCTTCTTCTTTGTGAAATTCAAATTATTAAAATCACCTTCACAGGAAACATCCTGGTTTTACTGTCCGTCATGCAGTTCATTTGGTTGGCAAATGATGAAAAAAGAAAGAGAACTCAAAGATTTAGGTACATTTTTTAAGGTTCTGGCAGTGTGTGTGTGTGTGTGTGTGTGTGTGTGTGTGTGTGTGTGTGTGTGTGTGTGTGAGAGTGTGTGTGTGAGTGTGTGTGTGGTATCTCAGAAATAATAAA
>JAQLOL010014602.1:0-10800 GCA_029783665.1 Naso thynnoides
GTCTTTGACGTTTTATTATTTTAATAACTTTGCTTACCTTTGCGACGTCGTCACTTTCCCTGTCCTTGAGGTGACTCAAAGAGCAACAGGTGATGGCGCGGAATGACCGTTATCATGAACCCCGGCACCAGCGACGTTAATTTAAATTTGTGGCCTAATATCAAATTTGCAGCTGTATGATGAAGGTTCCATTCAATCACAGTCCAAAAGTTCAGTTCAATATTTTCGTTTCCTTTAGTTTATTAGTTTTGGTTTTTGCTTAGAGAATACGTGATTTATTTAGATCAACCTTTTTTTCCTCCTGGATGTTTTTAATGGCCAGAGGAAGGATTTCTGTTCTTAACTGAGCAACTAAAGACCTCTGACTCCTTAATAAGTTTGCAAGAAAATAAGATTCAGTACCATAATGTGCTTGATTTGAATGTATGTCCATAAGTTTGGTTTTGACAACATATCTTTCAACCGTTTTTCTTAAAATCTTGCAAGTAACTTGTTTCTAATTGCGTTTATGCTACATGATTAATTATTTTTCAAGAAATATTGCAAATCAACTTCCTCAAAAACAGCATGAATTTCTGTAGCCCATAGAGCATTATGTGTTTTGCTCCAAAGAAGAACATTTTAAAAATCCTGTATTCTGACATATTGAGGAAACGGTTCCACAGTCTTATCATTTCTCATTTTCTCATTATTGAACCAGGAGTCCATCCCATATCACCCTGAACAGCCAAAATAGGAGCTAACTCATGAACACCTAAAAACCAGCGTGCAGCTCTATTCTGTATAGATTCTGTTATTTTACAAACTCTGAATCCCCAAATACCTGAAGCATAATTTAAAATGGGGAGACACTTGCATCATAAAGTTGTGATTAAGGTAAATAACCAAGATCTTTACTGATCCTAAACTTGTTGAGCACAGACCCTAATGCTCTTCTAGCTGAATCTGCCAAAACTTCAATTCCAGTTTCATAGGTCATAAATTTATTATGTGTAAATCTCAAATATTTACATTCAGGTGTATATTCCAGTGTTACATTCACGAAAATAATTATCCTCCTACTTCTTTCAATACATTTTTTCTGAAATGAACAATCTGTGTTTTACTCTGATTTATTCACAGCCTCCATCTGTAACACGAGGTTTTTTAACAAACTCAACATATCTTGCAAGTCATCTTTGGATTCAGCCAGTAGAGCGATATCATCAGCATACAACAAAATGCCCAGAGTTAAATCATCATCATTCCCAAATTAGATTCTTTAATATTAAGAGCCAAGTCATTTATATACACTGCGAACAGAGTAGGAGAAAGAACATCACTTTGTTAACGCCAAATGGAGTACTAAACCAATCAGTTTTTGCATTCTTTACTTCTAAACAAGCAACGAACAGCTATATCATGATTTTAGAGCTTTATAAAATCTGCCATCCAAACCTGCTTTTAAAAGTTTTGAAGCAAGTAAATCTCAATGAACCCAGTCAAAGGCTTTTTGGAAATCAACAAAACATACAAAAGTAGATTTGCCTTCTGCAGTTCTTGCTCAAACAATAGTTTAAATTGAATGAATATGATCAATGCAGGCTCCATATTTCCTAAACCCATTCCGTTCATCAACCCAATATTTCAGTTTCCAGGTAGTGGGTCAGCCGGACATTCAAAATACTAGAATATAATTTATACACAATACTGAGAAGGCTGATTCCTCTGTAATTAAGAGGAACACATGGATCAGTCTTTGATGATTTTGGGATTGGTTTGATGATAGATTTATACCATGCAGATGGAATAATACTATACTTAGGACAAAATTTAAACAAACAGAAAAGGATGTTAAGGAGTGATGGTGACTTTAATACTTCGTTTGGGATTTCCTCCACCCCTACAGCCTTCTTCAACTTTGACTTGAAGCCTAACCCTAACCCTAACCCCCTAGCAGCTCTCACTTCCTCCAAAGTAATATCAGGATTCAAAATTACATTTTAATGAATACCCCTCTAGGTCCAACTTTCTCTACAACTCATTTTTTAAATCACGTGCTTCTCTAAAAAAAGATATCATTAAAAATAAATGGAATATGATTTCATGAAAATAAACCTGCAAAATCTTGCTCCAACTTTTTTAGTACAAACTCTTTACTGTTTTCAGTGGTGCCATCACTTAGAACAACTTCCACAGGTATATTCTGCTGTCTCCTGGGACCTAGTTTGTGAATTTCCTACAAAAATTGCTGTGGATTATTGTTTTCCAAGTAATCAAATTTTAATGACCGCCCTCTCCAAAGTTTCTTTTTATAGAATTGTAACTTTCTTTCAAACATTAATTGAGCAGACAACATCTCTCAGCTGTTGTTTGCTCACAGGGTCATTATAACTAAGAAATTCCCTTTCAGCTTTTTTCCTTTCATTCCACAGCTCTTTAAGGTGGGAGTTCCAATAAGTGCCTTCTTTTTTTAACCTTATTTTGATTAGACATTGTAGGCTGACATTTGTCTATTTCTTCAACTAACATATCACAGAACTAATTATCCCATTCATCAACCTTACTCTGTGTACTTGTACAAACTTCAAGTTGTCTAATAAACTCCGATAGAGCAACTCGACATAAATCAGAGGACAGAAAATTTTTCAGGAAAAGTTCTATATCTTTTCCTTGTTTTAACAACTGATGACTATTTTCCTCAGTTATTTGAACCCCAACCTTAAATTTTGATTCCAGGCAGTTGTGAATTGTTATTATATATTCCCCTCACAGCTTTTCCTCTTACTGATATAGATGTAAAATCATCCTTTTTTTGGATTAATTTTGCCATTTAAAACACAGCATTTAGAAGACGATTCACCATGGGCATTACTACTCAGATCTGTGGCAACTCTATATATCTTTAGAAAACAGCTGGTCATCCACTGCCATGCTTTCCATTATTTTCCTTGTAGTGGCTTTGTTTTATTCATTGCTCATGAACGATAACAACGGGCTGCTGGCTGGCTGTGCGATCTGGCCAACATTAGCTGTAGCCGCTCTGCTATTGTGAGCCCCTTGAAATTTGACATATTCAGCAGGGTGATGGTTTTCCAAGTGTCTTGTAGTTGGTTTGTCCGAAAGTTTTCAGAGTGGTTCCACCGTGGCTTATATCAGACTTAGAAGTATTGCAAGTTGCAAGCTTTCTGTCCACTTCTTCCACTGTGTAAAACTCCCACACTGCCATCATGCTGCCAGATTGGATCACTGCCGCTGTTGACTGTGGGGCTGTGACTCGCGATGTGCATGCATGTAACCAGCTACACAGAGAAGTCTGGCTGAGCACGCATCAAGGCAAAATCATCCTTCCAGCATCAATCGATCGCCTGGCCAATCAGTTGGTGCACCTCTAGTTTTGATGACCAACAAAATACAGTACAGTTGATTATCTTGCCATGTTCTAGGCCTTTATATTTTTAATTGATGAAGAAATGTCCACCTACGCTTAAATGACAAGTCATTCATGTGAAGTTATTCACGATTATCTCGAATAGGATTATCACCAGGGTTTCCGGCAGACCTTTTTAGGCCAGGCGCCCCGCCTGTATCCGCTGTGTAAGGCACGAGACTTAAAACATGACAGAAGCTGCTCTGCTGAATGCTCTATGAGGCCTGATGTCAGGCAGCAGAGAGGCTTTCCAGTCCCAGGACCGTCCCCCTGAGTAAAAACCTTCCCTGTATGTTTATTAGGGCAGCGAATCCCATCAAGTCATACAGGCTCTTTGTAGACAGGACTCTGCACCTTGTGTAATGCCTCTCTGCCACTGAGTCTTGAAAAGTGAACATATTCTTCAAGACCTCCCAACTGACTCCTGGACTCCTCTGCATGGGAGGGAGGTCTGTGTTGTGATCCAGGTCTTCCAGCCCTTAAGCCAGGTCTGTGGGAATGGCTCTCATAACAGTTACTCTGCCAACGCTACTTTGTTATCCTGCAAGTTGGAGAGATCTAACATGTTTTGATGGTCTGAAAAGAGTGATGGCTTCATCCTCAGTTAGGAGGGACAACTCCCTCTCATGGGGGCTATCCTGAGCCTGAAAGCGGCCGCAGATGATGACGGGCTGTTCCAAAAGATGTGAACCTGCATTCAGTACTCCATAACAACATCATCAAGTTCATTGTTGTAGTATCTGAGGAAATGTTCTGGTGGTCCTCACGTACCACAAAGCAATGGAGCATCTGCTGTATGTTGTTAGGTTGTCACAGCTGCTGGCTTCTTCCTTAACCACTACAATACCCCACATATAATATCTGTAAATAACGTTTCTAAAAGCAGAAATCGAACTGGCTGTGTTGTATCTTTACTTCAGTGATAAAGTAATTTCTGTGGGAAATTATTTAGTAATTCAGTGACTAACTTACACCACAAGGTGTCAGTAAAGTATGGTCCTGAGTTCTAGTCAACAAAATGTTGTTAATGGAGTTGTTAAGGAGAAAAAAAAGTTTGTTACAAAAGAGACGTAAACATCACAATGCCATGTGTTTGTTCATGCAGTTGTAAACAATTAAGTATTGAAATGGGATGCTCTGAATATTTTTTGTGTAAGTTACACTTAAGTCCCCAACTTTGGTGCTGAAATGTGGGACAGAAGATTGTTATCAGTTGATTGCCGATAGCCGTAGCTGGTTCACCATTGAATGAACTAACGGTAATGTTACCCAGACCCCGCATAAAATTATGGAAAATTTACAAAGGCGTAACATTAGAGTTTTGCGACAAGACAAGAAGTTGTCATGGGTAATTGAAGAAGAACTACACAAGGACACAGTGAGTTGTGATCGCTTAAGTACAGCTGTTCATGTTACTTCCAGCTAAGAGAATCTCCTGTTACTAAAGCAAACTGAAGTGGAGATACCGATGGGCAAGCTGGAAACGGTCATCATAAAAACAAAGATTATCATGACAACATTAACCTCTAGAAAGCCTGTGCAACCAGGATGATTGACACTATTGATTGACACATGACTGACATTTCGGTCGGTACCTAGGCCTACTCTTCCATGCAACATGTTTTGTAATGTGGCATGTATTGCTGTTGTTGGTTTGAAGCAGGAGAGTTCTTAGGCCCACAGATGAGGCTGAAGTTCTCTCTGATGTTAAATTTGTTGGTGCAAGGACCCAGGAGGCTGGGGCATCCATTTTCAAGTATGTTGGTTCTTCATTCACAGGTTAGTAATTGTGTGCTCCATCAAGGCAGGCCTCTCCTACTGTCACCAAGCCAAGGCCTAATCAGTGTGTGAAGTGAGTTTGCGGGATGTCTGTAATGCTGCATGGGACTTTGTGAGTTTGGATGATATCTCTCCCCAGAGGTGGCAAAATCTTCACTTTGGCGTCAAGTGATGATATCTTAGTGGCTAGGGAAATGATGGTACCTCACAGCTGCTGGCATGGGGATCTCCTTCCTGTGATCAGGTAGTTGGTTGCATTCAGTAAGTGTAGAGAGGGCTAGAATTTTGTAAATGTTAAAATTTGTTAAGGAGAGCAGTTTCTGTTGCCTGTGCAGATCTGAAGCACTCCTCAAACCTTTCCCAGACCAGAGCAGGGTGGTTGATGAAAACTTACCTCACTTCTCTGACATGCTCAACGGAACCTGGTTCAAGCCACTTAATTAGCAGGTTGAGGTATTTACTGGGTTTCATTTTCTATTAATTTATATATTCAGCTCATGACTAAAGTAATATAGTATGGAGCACTAACAGAAAATACAACAGTAACAAAACATAGCAGCAGCTTGTGGCCTGGTCAAGATGCAGCAATGATTACTTAAACAATAGAAGAACATTGTTCAGGAAGGCACCTAGTTTACTACTGTTACTTACTGATTGTAGTAACAAAATTAATTTAAGCATAGATAGTCCTTTTTTCAAAATACTTTGGCAGGTACCTTTCTCTACTTCATTACACTCACATTCTTACATTCAAATAACACATGATCCTCATCTCCAAATGATTATCATCACAGAGGCTACAAATCCTCAATAATTCAGGTTAAGATATTCAAATGGAATGGCGAATGTGAACTTCCAAGCCCAATAATCTTACTGGCTTGTTACTGAATTTTATGAGTCAAGCTGTAAGGGGGCATGGCTAGAAATCTTGTTATGTCTGAAACATCAGAATGGGATTTTCCAGACACATGGTGTGGTCATTATCCATGTTTTTTCCTCTGGGTGACCATGCAGTCCTAAACTTAGACTGTGGTATGTTGGGCTCACTCTTTCTTATGGACATGAAATGAACCAGCAGATATCTCTGACCAGAAGTTGCTTCAGTGGGAGTGGGAGGAGGGCTGTGTAGAGGTAACTGCTGTGTCTCACCTTGTTGAACAGGTTAGGCGAAGGGTTTGTAGACACAATGGTCCCCCCTGGGAGAGAGTCACCACGTGGCTCAGGGTTAACAGCTACTGGGGGAGTTTGGCCCTTAGTCTCAGGCTGTGGGTTGTCACTGTATGCTCATGGCTTGTTGGTATTTATGTAGGCATACTTGACTTGAACATACTTTTCAGTTCTCTCAGCTGATCGAGCTGAATCTTGGTCATTGTTGTGAACCACGGAGAACCCCTTGGTGTCTGCCACCTACATGACTGGACTGTACAGTAGCTTCAGCTAAAGCAGTCTCTGCCTCTTTCTTTTGCTAGATGGCCTCCAATGTAGCATTAAGAAGTGTCTCTTCTACCTCAAAGAGCTTTTACAACACAAGTCAGCATTCACACACTAACAACAAGGTGCCTTTAAAAAAAAGAGCTAAACTCATAGACCCATGCACACACTAACACGACAGCCATGGGGAGTAATTTGGAGTTTAGTCTCCCAAGGACACTGTGGATAAGGACATGTAGACAGAGTAGTCAGGGATCGAACCACTGGCCTTCTGATTGGTAGATGACCTGCTCTACCTACTGAGCCATGGCTAACCTTTTGTGTAAGCTCACTCTGCTTTCACCTCAGTCTCCCTCTGGCACAAGCTGCTCCAACCTTGGCATGTGTTTCTATTGCAGCCAGACTGCTGATCAGAGTTTTTTGACGTTCTTAATGATTTCATCGATTTTGGTGAGCGTGAGCACACTGATCTACTCTCATGCCTTTTTGCCTCTGCAGCTGACATCCAACTGAGCAGGCTTGATATCTATGCATCACTGAGTTTTTTACCATTATGCGCTTGTCAGAGTCCCATTCCTAAACTAGACAGACGGATGACTCCTTCAACACAATTTAGTCAGTGAGTGATGGATTTACTGAGCACCAACAGTTAATACTGACAGTTTGCGAAAGGAGTAAAACTAAAAGAAAGAACATAAATGCAATATTTAGCATAATTGGCCTCATTAATATAAATTTTTTATCATGTAGTATTTCTTCATAAGCCTATCTTATATAAATGTAGCTAGCAGAAAGCAATTGACAGGACAGATTACATCATTGGCAATGCACAGCACATGAGACATAGCAAATGGCATAACTTGGTGATCCACACAATGATAAACATAATTCAAACACAGACATTCTCTTAAAGCTGTACTTAAAGACTGTTTCTAAAAGTGACTCCCAAAGATGTAAATTTTTTGACTACCTGAATCCACAATGTGCTCTTAAGGTATCAGAAAAAAAAACAAAATGGCTGCTCACAGGATACACAGGGTAAGCCATGAGGACCATATTATATAAAATAGAGTAAGCACCCCCTAGTGGCTGCTAAATGAACTAAATTTTTTTTCGTCTCAGTTCAAAACATTTCCCACAACAATACAACTAATTGCCTACTGTACTGTACTGTATTGCATGCCTTGTACATATTTTAAAAAAAGGAAGAACAAATTATTTTATTTAGTTTTACTTTATGTCTTACACAGAATTCACACTTTCTTGGAATCTGCACATTAGAGAAAAGAAAAATGACATGTGGTTTGACAATCGTCCTTGTCTGCCTACTGAGGTTGTTATGCCTCTGCTAACCTTCATACTGTGTGTGTGCGTGTGCGTGTGTGTGCGTGTGCGTGCGTGTGTGTGGGATTGTGTGGGTAGATGATAAAGTAGACTGATCGCTATTGGCTGTTCTCTTGTTCCATTTTTGCTTCTGAGGAGCCAGGAAAATGGGACGTGCGATGAAGCAGCAGGAGGACATACACTGCTCTCCACTGTACCATGAGTGCTATATTGGACAGCAAAGCAAAGACACAAATCTTTTTCTTTTACTCTCGTATCCTGAAAGGGTGTTTTAAGCCCTGAACATTGGCTGTCAGTGATCTGCAAAAGGATTTGCAATTCTCAGAGTGAAGGAGAGTGAGGTGATGTGGGTGGATGTTCACTTAAAGTACTTGCTCTCTGTTATGTAAGATTTGGTGAAGGTTTTCTTTAGAACAAAACATAGATAATCAGGCACAAACTGATCAGGAGAAACCAGATGGGGAGGGTGAACTTTTGGGTAAAACCTGCGAACATATTTAGATTTGCTCATAAAAGGAGCAGGTAGGTATTATCCATTTTTTCTTATTGTCAACAAATTTCATGGAACTTCACAATCCAACAATATCAAAAACAGTCGGTCAAAACCTTATGAGGCCCATTGCAGTGTTTCCCCTATATTCATTTTACAGCATCGTGCTGCCACTGTTGCATTTTCACTTCAGCTGTTAACGCTGATTGTTTTTAGAGAGAGAGAGGAGCAGAGAGAGCAAAATACTGTTTTTCTGTCATTCAGACTTTGCATGCTAGCTCTCCTCTCCAGCGCTCTGTCTCTCACTGTCACTTGCATTTGGTCTCAGCTCGTGTGAGGGGTGGCAGGGGTTGCAGTGCAGCGAAGCAACAACCATCGTCATATTTTGTTGCAAAAAATTCAGGTGGCTTCTAAAAATCACACGCCAAATCCCCATTAGGCATGTGGCGAGGGTGAATTTTGGACACTATTAGAGAGATTTTATTGAATATTTTGACTGGCGAGATTTGAATATGCTGGACCCCAACAGATTTTTCTGGTCAAAGACCAGTAATTACTGGTCAGTGTAAGCTCAGAGTGAGAGTACTCAGGCTGTTTGACCATTTGCACTTAAAATGCTGACAGCAGTCAAAATGCTGGTGAGCTTTATTAAGATGGATTTGAACTTGTCTTGTAATTCAGTCAGTCAGCTCTGGCTTCTGAGTCACGGCGCTCTCCTCTGTCTGCCCTCGCAGTCACACTCCACAGGTGTCAGCCATTATCACGATTCACTCTGCAGTGGAAGAGCAGTCCACTGTTTTTACGCCTCTGATCCAGTGAAAGCCAGGCATTATGTTTTTGGGTTGTCTGTCCGTCCGTCCAGCCCTTCTTCTGAACGCAATATCTCAAGGACTATTCTAAAATATTCTTCAAATTAGCATAAATATCCACTCTGACCCAAGGATGAACTGATGACATTTTGAAGGTCAAGGTCACTGTGACCTTACAAATTGTGAGGTTGTTGTGAGCTTGTTCCATATTGTAGCTTTTCATATTGTAGCATAGTCTTATACCAAAAGTTACCTTTTTTTAGGTTTTGTTCAGCGTGTGAACACATAAAAGCAACTTCAGTCTGTTTTTATTGCTCTAGACTAACTTAAACATTAACAGACTGTGGGCTTGGGCACTATGTATTTTGTCATACCGTCATACCGTCATACCGTCATACCCTCCTGACATTTCACCGGGTTGTGCGATATATGACGGTATCTGTGTGACGTGGTGGCCGGGGTGGTGAGGTGGTGGGGGTTGCTTAGTGGGAGTCCTGTTGTGAGCTAGTCTTCTCTGTTGTTCGCACAAACATTTAGTCTGGGGGATAGTGACTTTTCTTGGTAGTGTACGCTTCTCTTCTGCCTTCCACTTTGCTGCTGCAGTTTCACCACAGTTTCTCGCTGTGGGACTAATAAAGGGATATCTTATTTTATCGTGTAAGGGGAGGGGACAGCACTCTTAATGTAAACACCTAAAGTTGAGTCAACATCATCAGTGGGCTAATAACTTTATGTCGTCACTCCGTTAACTGTGTCAGTGCTTTATAAAATAAATGCGTAGGGGGATTAAGATACTGTCGCTTGAGGTTTTCTAGAACAATATTTTATGTTATGGCTGTTCTGGCCGTCACCTCAGTGTTTGAGTCTGTTCTTTGTGTGTGTGAGAGAGAGAGGGGGGAGAGAGGTACGTTAATGTTCAACTTCTGTGAGAGCGCTGATTTTTTTACTGTAGGGTTTAACATACTAACGTTACCAAGTGAGTTTTATGCAGATTAAATGCTTCTCATACCATCTTTACTTGTAAAAATGGTCCATGAGAAGTTTTTTCGTTGCTGCTTATGCACACCTCATGAACAGCTGCCGGTGTGAGTATGTTCAAATCAACTGTATTTATATAGCACTTTTCATACGCACAATTGTAACACAAAGTGCTTTACAGAAGAAATAGAAAAAATTAAAACAAATAGAAATAAGAACCCCTCCCTCACACCCCAACACACTAACACAGACACACATTCACTCATGCACACACACGCGCGCATACACACACACACAGAGCAGATTGTTTTGTTTGTTTTTTGACATGGCTTGGCACTGAGGATCCCGGTGAGGAAGAACGCATAAAGAGGCCCTCCACACCAAGAGGCACTGCTGTCCGCAGACGGGAGCGCCGTCATGGTGTTTTGTTTGTTTTCTTTTTGTTTGATTTTTGATTTTTTTTTTTTTTTGGTTTTTGGTTTTGTTTTTTTTTCCTTTTAGATCATATATCATATTTACTATTGAACCTACAATGTAATGTGGACTTGTGGTGGTGCAGT
>JAQLOL010014603.1:0-10799 GCA_029783665.1 Naso thynnoides
GTTTTCATTATGTACAAACCGTGGCTAGCACAGAAGTCCAATTACAAAACACTGCTTGGTTCAGATCAGTGAGGCCGTTTTTCCCAATCATGGCCCTCCAGGTAACACTGTCGCTGCCCACTTGAGCGTTGAAGTCCCCCAGTAGAAGGATGAAGTCCCCAGTCGGAGCACTTTCCAGCACCCCTCCCACGGACTCCAAGAAGGCCAGTTACTCTGCACTGTTGTTCGGCCCATAGGCCGAGACGACGGTGAGGCACCTGCCCCCAACCCGAAGGCGCAGGGCAGCGACCCTCTTGTTCACAGGGGAAAACTCCAACACATGGCGGCTGAGTTGGGGAGCTATAAGCAAGCCCACACCAGCCCACCGCCTCTCACCACGGGCAACTCCAGAGTAGAAGGGAGTCCAGCCTCTCTCAAGGAGTTGGGTTCCAGAGCCCAGACTGTGCGTGGAGCTGAGCCCGACTATCTCTAGCCGGTACCGCTCAACCTCCTGCACCAGCTCAGGCTCCTTCCCCCCCCAGTGAGGTGACATTCCATGTCCCCATAGCCAGATTCTGTGTCCAGGGGTTGGGCTGCCGGGGCCCCCGCCCACGACCGCCACCCAAACCACAAGGCATCGGCCCCTTTTGAACCCTCCCGCAGGTGATGGGCCTACAGGAGGGCGGGCCCACGTTGCTCCCTCGGGCTATGCCCGGCCAAGTCCTGTGGGCGAAAACCTGGCCACCAGGCACTCCCCTGCGAGCCACAACCCCAGGCCTGGCTCCAGGGTGGGGCCCCGGTAACGCCAATACGGGCGACGTAAACTTCCTCGTTCTCCAATTTTTCATCAGGGGCTTTGGAACCGCTCTTAGTCTGACCATTAATCTTGATTAACTCAGGAAATTTTGAGACTATTTGCGATTAAAATTTTAATCATTTGATAGCCCTGGTCATATATCATATTGAAAAGGGTAGGTAGTGAGCACTATCATCGCCGTTTCCTCCATCTGACTTTTCCATCCTTGAGTCAGATCAGACACAGCTGTGGCCCTGAATCACAAAAAGTCTGATTTGCTGTTCAGTCCGGACTATTTGGAGGTTCCACTTTAAATGCCTGTTTGTTTTCATTGCACTGCAGCACTGCTCATTAGGTTACAAATAACTGATGAAAACCAGCCTTGGTGAAAAATGTGATATACCAAAATGAAATATCTTTATGTTGTTAATAATTTACATTTAATAGAATTCTGTAAATAGTCCAGTGCCTCTTAAACAATTCCATCCATCTTATTCTTCTTGCTTTTTGCCATTCTACAATTACAGAGTCTCTCTCCTCCTCTCTTCATTTGCCAAAAAAAGAGACAAAACACAGATTAAACAAAGTTAAAAACATATTTTTCTGATAGCTTTTTGTTTTGAGCTTTTTTTTGTGGATTCTTGGGCCATGATAGTCATGTGGTGAAAATATCTGATATTGTGCTTTGATGCAGCTTACCTGCAAATGCCACATATGACTCTTCCCCTGTCCATGCACTGTGGGTGGGCACTGTCTGCAGGGTCGTTACATTTGCACTCACAGTTTGTAGATAGGCTCACTGTCAGTGTATCTTTAATGCCCAGTGGTCTGATAATGAAAGACTTGTTTTCCATACACGAGTCTGCCGTCACAGTGACATCAAAGGAAATCTGGAAAAGTAAGGTAGGGGGCTTTTTGGAACTGACACTCCTCAATCATTCAACCCTCAATCGCATACACATTAGTTTTTATACCAAAACTAACGAGTATATCAGTGTTTGTCTTTATGGGTAAACCTGCTAAAATAGGCGATGGACTCCTGTCTCATTCTGACAGGTTTGCCTTTTTTTTGTTCTGTAGTGTTACATTCGACTTCATGACTACACTAGAAAACAGGGAACAGTAGGCAGCGGCGTGGAGGCCAGCAACCATGTCACAGGATTATTTTCTCTCTTTCACACTTAGCCCCAAATGAACAATGTCTGAATAAAGGCAGTTTGACTACAGAATTTGAAATTTAGCTCATTCAGTTTATCTTATTATGAATCTCACTGAGATGTGGCAGGAGATTTCAAGCAAACAATCAAAAAACAAATGGTAAAAAGAACAGTGCAAGACAAAATAATACTAACAAGGATGACAAAACAACCAACAACCAGGAAAACACATTAAACAAGCCAATTCAAATAAATGAAAAAGAACAGAAGAGTTACAAGTTACAAGGACCTGACCAGGAGAAGCAGTCTGATATGGGATGGATGACTGACTAAGAATCACAACATGGACATGGGGAGCATAAATCAAAAGCTAAATCAAAGGCAAAATCTAAAACCAATGAACCAAAGAACTGAATGCACCTGATTTAGGAAAACGAAGAGTTTTCGAAAAACCAACAGAACTGACCTCCTGTCCTGCTCGGACATTGTTACAAACTCCTTCACTGCCCCCTGCTGGTCCTGCATCATTACATTTCGGGGTGTAGACAACTCGAACTTTGTCGGGGACATTGTCGTGGGTCACCGTTACCTTTGAGGACAACCTCTGTCATAGATGGACACATTTAAGAGTAAAAAACAAAACCACAAAATAATGATTTATAATTCACAGTTGCAAAGGACAGTTTTTAAGACTTCTGGCACAAAATTCGCCAGTGATGAATTTAGAACTTACGTTGTAGGCGTTTTTAATCAATTCCACAACATTTTTAGAATCATTTGACAAAACTCCCACCTCTGATTTTGGAATCATTTGAGAGAGTTGCTGGAATAAAAAACAAGATGATATGAAAAATCAATCAAAGTAAGCATGTAATTAATTTTCTTAAAATAAACAAAGAAGGGTCCTTTTTTTACCTTGTAAACAAGCTGTACATTTTCTGTCACTGCAAATATCGGTTGAATGTTGTTTTTTTCCAACTGCGTCGCTAGTTGTCCAACAGATGGGTAGTCCTGCATAACATTAAGTAAAATTAGTGAAATTTACAAACCTAATATCTTACACCTTTTCAAAACCATTTAGGTGGTAATCACCAAACAAATTTTACTCTGTGTTTTTTCAACACAACTTGATTTTGTAGCAATAATAATTCAGAAACCATAGTGTCAGTTTAGTACAACCTCATAGTTTTATCCATCGTTTAACATCATAACAATGAAAACCTTGTGACTGCTGATTCAGTTACGTGATTCCACACATACCATCTCCATGCTCTTGGCGTAAAGTTTATCAACCATGTGGCATTGTTCATCGTTGGGTTCCAGTATGCCGGCCAGCTTTCCATCCCCGGCCATGTGAAATCCAGCATCAGTGGTCAGCACAATCAGTCGAGTGCTGCTGTTTCTCCAACCTATTTTGTCCTAAACAATAACACATGTTGGTGACGGTCTAGACAAGTTTTAAAAGCCGAGTGTAAATACGTTTTTAATCTATTACTTAAAAACCTGTGCTCACAATTTCGTTTATTGTTTAAAGGTAGTTTATTTGAAAGGGTTGTAAAACATCCAGTTAAGAGTATTTCAAATCAGAAATGATTAAAAATCCATGGTCTGATTTGGTATCAACCAGTCTAACATTTTTATCAAAAACCTTAATAACTTGAATAAATTTTATTTCAGCTGGAGTGTGTTACACATTTGAGAGCCCTTCCTGGCAAAGGCTGACTTACTGTGCCCCTGGCAGCCCAAACTGCTGAAAAACTTGCATAAAGCAACTGGTGCCTAATTTTGTAGACACTCGAAGACTAGTTGGACAAACAAAAATGTCAAGAAATTAGAAAAACTGAGTAAATTATGCTGCTGCAGTATGTGACTGTGGTGCCATCTCTGGGTTACGTGCCCAATATTTTAAAAGCTTGCTTATACAGAGTTACAGTAGTGTAGTGTGCTTGGCTCCACACTGTAACACAACAAGAAATATGTGAAAAAAAAATCATCACAAATCATGTACAGCTTTCCCGCTTTGACTGATGTACGGTGTCTAATTAGTTTGAAGGAGTTTGTATTGCTTTTGTTTTTTGACTTTTTTTGGACATGTCATATTTGAGTCTAGCATCCAGAGCGATACATTTATTTACCATCTTAATTTCTTCTCCCTGCATTGGTATCAGTTCTCTCTCTGGTGTTTGTTTTGCTATTTTAAGAACAGTACATGAAGACTGTCTTTTTCATGTTCAGAGTGAACCTGTTTTGATGGAGCACCTGACATATTCTGACAGTACATGAAGATAATATCTCAGTTACCTCACTTGATGTCACACATGAGAAAGAGACTGATGACATTCCCATCTGCTTATACCCAAGAGACCTAAATACTATACTATGTGCACAGTGGAGGAGGCAGCAGCACAAATGTCAGACGCAACTGTTTTCTCTGTCCTTGATGCAAAAAGCTCTTTCTGGCAAATCAAACTGGATAATCAATCCACACAACATTCACAACACCTTTTGGCAGATTTAAGTTGCTAAGGATGCCGTTTGGCATCAACACTGCTTCTGAAGTTCTCTAAAGATGTATGGAACAAATCTTTGTGGTTATTCATGTGCCATTATTGTGGATGGCATCATTGTGGGTGATAAACCTGTTAAAGAGCATGACCAAAATCTGAAAAAAGTGCTAGAACAAGCCAGACAGGAGAAGCTCAGGCTCAACTCAAAAAAGTGCAAGTTCAGACTGGATAAGGTGAGCTTTGCGGGACACATTTTCACTGAAAAAGAACCTAAAGCTGACTTAATCTCAGCTATCAGTGAAAGTCACAGGATAAAACAGCTCTCCAGCACTTCCTAGGGATGATAAATTACCTGGTAAAGTTCATACCAAACCTGAGGTAACTGGTAGCGCTACTACGCCAGCTGCAGCACAAGGATGTAATTTGGAGTTGGACACGGCACCAAAAGGATGCTTTTGACAAGCTCAAAACACAGGTTACCAGCCCACCAGCACTTCACTACTAGGACACGCAAAAACAGTAATTGTTACCTGCGACGCATCCCAACTTAGTCTAGGAGCTGCCTGTCTCCAAATTGCAAACCTGTGGCGAATCCATCTCGCACACTTACCCAGGCAGAGACTAGATATGCACAGGTAGAGAAAGAGCTACTGGCAGTGATTTTTGCTTGCCACTTGTTCTATGATTATGTTTATGGCAAACCAGTTGTGATTCAAACTGACCACCAGCCCTTAGTTACAATCCACAACAAGCCGTTTTATTCAGTTCCTGCATGTCTGCAGCACATGATGGTAAGACTGCAGAAATGAATTTCTGCAGTCTTACCATCCCCAGCATAGGGGTTAGGGTTACCATCCCCAGCATCCTCAGGTGTTCCCCACCTGAGGGTGGGGAACACCTCTACGTTGTTGATACTCTCTCACACGCACTGAAGTGCGATGAATCTCCCCAAAAAGAGGAGCCGCACGGCTTTGAAGTAGTGACAGTTTGGCTGATATCACCACAGCGCCTTGAGGAACTTTGTAAGCACCCAGGCACAGACACCACACTGCATACACTCTGTTCACTCAAATCAGATGGCCAAGACGTGTGTGCAATTTGTCAGAAGACGTGAGACTATTTTTTGGTTTCCGTGATGAACTAGCAGTAGACCATGACATTATCGCGAAAGCAGCAGAGCATATTCCCACATCTCTGCTCTCTGAAAGTTTCGCACAAAGGACGCCCAGGTATGGAATCTCCACAGAGAAGGGCAGGGGAAAGCATGTTCTGGCCTCCATTAATGATGTAAAACTTCCAGCAGTGTTAGAGAAGTGTGTAGAAACACAGGACAAAAATGCAGTCCAGTGTCCTACTTCCATGTACATCACGAGACGTGGTAGAGTCTCCAAACCAAATAGAAAGTATCTTAACTGAATGTGACATAAGTAAAATCACATGAGAAGATGTGAGGATGCGAACTGTTATGTTTGTGCATTTGTTTGTGCAGTTGTTTATTGAGGCATGAAAGTGTTACAGAGTGTAATGTTAGTAACTACGCACTTTAAGTACCAGATACTCCAACTGTAGGTCATTGTTTAGGCATTGTACGATTGAAATTTTTCTCTTGCACTGAATGTCCGGATATCAGTGATGTTTGATGCAGTCTTTTGGCTGGGAACCTAATTATATTTAAATTCTAACCTAAAAATACACAGATGCTTGTTGTTTTGTACGAGTCTGCCCTGGGGATACATCCAGACTTTTTTCTCCTCAGTGTTTTGCCCAATCAATCTGAAATTGCACATGGCCATTGAGAATGGTCAGAGGCAGAGACCGACGAAGCCCTTTGACTCATTTACTCACTGCCTGTGGCCATTATGCATTTTAAGAAAACATTTGTCCACTGTAGCAAAGTGTTGCTCACCATTTTCAGGTTGAATTCCCACTTCCTTCACCTTAGTGCAACTGCAGCTGCAATCAACAGATCTACAGAAGAGTCAACCTTGATGTTAAAGTGCTCGTTCAAACAGTCCTGTTCAGAACGGGCAGATTGTTTGACCCATGCTTTTGCCGCTTGCAGCATAGTCTTGAATCATTTTTTTTTTTTTTAACCGCTGTGAAAGAATCAAAAATTAAGTGCTGTCTTTCTGTTATTGAAGCTTTCCAGCGCTGTCGCTCACTCGTGCTCCCAGCTTGCTTGCCCTCTTTGTATTTTAAAAATAAAGTAAAGCTGTGAACGTGATGAAGAGCCGAGGAGAAACGTCCTCTCCTCTTCTCCGTCATGGCAGGTTGTACAGCTCAGTGACATGCAGCACCGCAGAGCGCAGTGGCTCTACTAACAGTGAACAGTACAGATGCAATCCCAAGTAGAGTGGCGCTGTCCTTGTTTTCGCTCATTGACTCCACAATCAGAAGAAGAACAAATTGAGGTTTTTTACAAAGTATTTTTTTAATAAAGAAAGGGCATAGGCAGTGGGTAAATGAGATGAAGGGCTTCGTAAGTCTCTGCCTATGACACAGTCCTCAATGCTCATGTGCAATTTCAGATTGACTGGGCAACCCATCGAGGAGAGGAATGGATTCAGACAGATAGAGGGATTTTTCTCCATTTTGTGGTAGGATGACTCACAGTACATTGTCTCTTTGGTTGAGTACTCACCCCACATACAGCAGCCTGCATCATGGCATCAAGACTCCCCTCAGGAGAGTCCAGGTTCCCAGAAATGGACTGCTCTGTCACTTTTTCTCTGAAATAGTCCTGGCTTGATGTCATACTAAGCACATGTTTGTAGCCAAAGGCAGCTTGACACTGCTGGTCATCCTCATCACATGGCATACTCAGTTTCTTCTCATTGGTGTTGGTATAAGGAAGGACTGTCTTATCCACAAAGGCCCCAAACCCTAAAGTTAAAGACAGACCCATGAGTTCCTCGTTATTTTTTTCTTTACAAGGTAGCACGTCTTCAAAGAATTGTGGAAACTTTCAGGCCACTGAAATGAATGCAAATATAACATTATGAAATAAATGGCAGCTCTTTAGAAAATAGCCCACAAATTTTGTGCAAATTGTTTGTACAACTAGGATACCAACTACATACATACCAGTACAACAGAGAGCTCACAGGCAGCGCTCAAAGTGTAACAAGCATAACAAGTGCAAGTACTACATTAGACAGGTGGGGCGGGCAGTTTGTGCTCGCAGAGTGACCTGTACCACATATTTGTCCAAAAAAGGTCATTGCAACTAAACTGTCACTCAGCATTGAGGACAGGAAATAGTGATCAATGTCCACAGTATCTGACAGCTCTGTGGTCATCTATTGTGTTTTAATAAAACAGAATTCACTTTTATTTCTTCTCATTTACACATTTTTGTACCAAAATTGCCGTTTCAAATTCTTGTCAGCTTACAGAGAAGCAGTAGAAAGCATTCTGATTAGAGACATTTGAATTTGTTCCAATACTTTTAACCATTATGTACATGATATGTACAAGATACATGGTAAACTGGGGCTCTAATCTAAAGTGTTACCAAATGATAAATATTTTGTTATTTTTGAAAATTATTTTGTTGAGATTGAATTGAACCTATTTGAGCATATTCGGTGATGTCCTTCAGGGCTTCCAAAAGATCTCCTCCCAGTTCTTTGACATTTTTCAAATCATCTTTCATGGAATAAGACAGGTCCATCAGATAATAGAGGTCAACTGGATAACCCTGAACTCTTTTAAAGGAAACACTGAATGTGGTCGAAAGCCCTGTAAACACAGGAGAGAAACAAAATAATAAACAACAACAGCAAACAAGAACAAACTTTTTTTGGAACTTTGCCTTATTGCACCACCTAAACAAATCTGAAATAAAGCAGTCAAACTAGTTAAAGTGCAGATCACAGTTTTAAATCAAGGGATTTTTACACAATTGACCTTTAAAGACTAACAGCTAATTTTACACAGACCCCCGTTGTCGAGGCTCAAAAGTCATTGAAAACGACTGGCGATCAGGTTTATGATTGGGTCCAGCCTGTTCCCTTGTTGTTCCAGAACAAATACAGCTTCTAGGAGGTCTGGAGTCAACCTAAATGTTGAAGTTGCATTTGGTGGCTTGTCCTTGCAACTTACAGCATGGGGACCAAAGAGGTTTGGTGTGCCACCCACAAACATAATAACAGCTCACAAATGTAATAAACCACAAACGTAATACAAATAAGCAACTTTTAATGTAATTATCCAACAAACATAATAAGTTTCCTACAAGCTTGACACCTGCAAACGTTATACGAAATTTTCTGCAGATGTAAAAGATATTCCATTTGCAGTGGGGGCTTCGCAGCTTTGCTGCTTGACCCTTAGTAAACAAACAACCTTGACCACAAATATCATTTTTCATATTTATATTATATTTGTAAGAAGTTATATTTTGAAAGCTGAAGATTTTTACCTTCCCACAAATGTAATAAATCCTTGCAAATGTAATATCTATTGCATTTGCAGAAAATTCTATATTATGTTTGCAGGAGGCAGCTGCTATCAAGTTTGTAGGAAATTTATTATGTTTGTTGGATTATTACATTAAAAATTGCAGATTTGTTTTATGTTTGTGGTTTATTGCTACGCAGGTGTTACAAGGCGTCAATGCAAGTAGCCATTAGGCTGAAAAACAAAAGAAAACCATCAGACAGATAGCAGAAACTTCAGCAGTTATCAAGTCAACAAATTGGCACTTTCTGTAAGAATAGAAACGCCAGGTGAGCTCACCAACTGTTCGTTCTTGGTTAAAAAAATAAACCCTTCATAACATGGACCCAATTCAAGACTTCTCTGAAGGAGGCAGGCAAGTCCACAATCAAGAGATGCTTTCATGAATCTAAATACCAAAGGTTGACTACAAGATGTGAACCGCTGGCTGACACTGAAGAACAGTCAGGGCTGATTAGACTTTTCCAAACAAACAAACAAACAAACAAAGAACATCTGAAAAAGCCTGCCCAGTTCGGGAACAAGATTCTTTGGACAGATGAAACTAACATTAAATTGTACCAGGTACATGGGAAGAGAAAAATGTGGAGAGGGAAATCATCTGTGGAAGCGTGTAACGGCTCAGGCATGTACAGGTATTACTGATGATGTGACTGCTGACAGAAGAAGCATGGTTAATTTGGACATGTATGGGCTCATGCTGAGATATAGCCAAATGCTGCAAACTAACACGACAGTACTTCACAGTGCACAAGCCACTCAAGTTACAGAAATGGATTATTCTTCCAGGCCAAGTCAGTCATCTGCTCTCATCCAAATTTAATTTGAATTTAATTCATGTTTAATTCAAGACAAGACTGAAAGCAAAAAGACCCACAAACAAGCAGCAACTTTAGAGGCTACAGTGGAGACCGGGCAAAGCGTGTCAAGCGTAGGCCAGCATTTCCTGTTTCCACTTACCAGGTCGAAGTCTCAGACTAATCTGCTGTGGAGTCAGCTGGACAGGCTCTTGCTGTTTGAATGAAGTTGAAAGAGGCTCATTCTTGACTCTGTGGACTGTGTTACTGGGGGAGATTATTTCATCGGCCTTACAGCCTCTCCTTAATAGCTGAGCTCGGGTGTCACAGCGTGCTGCTTCCTGCTCACCTGCTTTGGTGAAATTCTGTACAAAGAGAGATCAAAGCACACTTAATGAAAATGGTCTTTGATACATACATACATGTATCTGGATATAATTCTTTTGAAACTAATGTAAATATTTTTAAATTAAGCCAGCATTGCTAGAGTCTGAAGTGCCTCTGACTGCCTACAAGACACGTTTAGTGTGATGCGCGCCACGATGCTCAGCTAAAAAACACAAATACAGTTTTCATTCACCACTCATTTTTTGATCTTAAAAAATCTGTTTCTATTTTAGCAGAATAAAATTTGTACAACATGAAAGACCAACTTTAATGTATATAATAATAATAATAATAATAATAATAATAATAATAATAATAATAATAATAATAATAATAATAGCACAGTTAGGGATACAAGAAGGGGGCTGGAGTCATGCTTTACCAAGTCAAATGAATAGGTGCTGTATCTGGATGGTGAGTGGGGTCGCCTCAGACAGTGAGTGAAACTCTCACTCACTCATTTGTTGTTGGCTAGTAAAGACATTCAGCCTGTGATGTGAAGTATTACAAATTAAATCCACCACATTAAACAGCCAACATGTTACCAGCATCCAAATGTGCTATATAAACTGAAAAGACATATGGAGAAATATGAACCAAAACTTTTTGTATTTTTGTTTTGGGCATTATTTCATTAACTGCCATTAATTGCTTTGGATTAGCATATTAACACACAGAAGATTATTTTCCTTATGAACAAAACAACCATCAAAAA
>JAQLOL010014604.1:0-10794 GCA_029783665.1 Naso thynnoides
TATGAGATGAACTGATCATAGGTGACTTGATTTATGAGGCAAACATTGATTATGACTGGAGACGCCCTTTAAGCATGAATAAATACTGAATTATCATTTACAAAGCATTGTTCCTACATGACAAGGGTTATGGTTAGAGTTAGGGGTGGGGGTAACCCTAACCCTTTTCATGTTGGAACAATGCTTTATAAATGATAATTCAGTATTTATTAATGCTTAACTAATGATGAATTCAGTATGTATTAATGCTTAACTAATGATGAATTCAGTATGTATTAATGCTTAACTAATGCCTAAAAGTGTGTAGTTATTATAAAGTGTTACCCAAATTCTTAATAAAATTAGGGCACATCTCTCAACACACTCAAGTCCTTAGTCTGAAGGTAAAACAGACAGATTTGCAAAATAAGATGGGGAAGGTTGCCACATTGCGTAAAAACACTCTTTTGATCCCCTCAAAGTATGTTGATTTTTTCTAAGGTCAAGTGTGACATTATGTCTTTTAACCAGCCAGAATATGATGAAGATGAAGAAGATTTCCGAGCTAACAGAATCCTTCTGTGAGCCAAAAGAGTTGTGAATGCAATAACATCCTTTTGTTTATTATGAAAGACAAAGTGTAAATTGTTTGGTACTCCAAAACTGGCAATTTGTGATTGGGCTCAATATTAACTCCTAACACATCTGAAAGGCTTTTGAAAATTAAAGACCAATAGTTTTGAGAGCAGATCATGACCAAAACATCTGGGTCCGATCTGCAGGTGAATGACAGCGTGGGTCACACACTGAGTCTAAGCTCGGGTTGATCTCCGCTAGCCCAGATTTGCTGTAATGAGTTCGACGTAAAACCTTGAACTGAATGAGCGCTAGGCTCGCACATGAGGAAGAGGAGTTATGATTCCTCCCAGTGGTCATCTGTCAGTTCAATACCTAGTTCATTCTTCCAGTATGACTTGATTTTTTGAGTTGAATGGTTTTCTAAGCCAGTGGTTTCCAAAATGGGAGCTGCAAGACACAGAGAGGGGGGCCGCGAGATGCCTTCCAAAAAACAAATAAAAATAACAATAATAATAACTTAGAATTGCATATTTAATCCATTGTTGTGCAAATTCAGGTTATATTCTGTTTTGTATTAGGCCTATTAGGCCGTTGACCTTATGTGCTGCACTGATGCCCAGGCAGGCCTATGAGTGCGTTTGTGTGACTGTGCACAACGTTATACACCACTTCCAGGGTTGATGGGGGTCCCCAGTCTCTGGCACCATTATTTTGGGGGTCGCGACCTGAAAAGTTTGGGAACCACTGTTCCAAGCATTTGAGGCTGTTATAATGATATTAAACCTTTTTGAGCAGGAGGAATAGAGTTTAACATATTTTCCCAAACAAGTCGTGGTGGGAGAGAATGGACTGAGAGAAAAAACTTGCATAAAATTACGTATTTGAAAAAAACCCAAACAAATTGGAGCGAGGTAAATCGTATTTTTGACAAGTGACTGAGTTTTAAGGCATCAAGCTGCATCAGTGACTTTCTGCCCACACTTTGGTCAGAGAAGCAGCTCCTGCTGGCTGCACTATAAACCACAGAATATGTATGTTAGAAAAAGACTTCTGTAAGTTAAACAGATGTTCACCACCAAGGCCTCTTTACAGTCTACCGGAGACATGTTTACACTGTTACAAGCTACCACGAATCATGCCTATATTCTTTTTAGCTTTTACCTAAAGAACATTTTGAAAAACTTAAGAAGATGTTAAGATAAAATTTGATTTGGAGACCCATGGTTCTCAACAGATTTCCTCAAATGACCTTGAGCACAACCTTTCCTATAAGATCAGCTGCCTTTTCACTTGTGAACAAATAGTTGTGACTAAAATCCTTCCACACGCTGCGTCTCAGATGTTTCAGTGTCACGACTGTCTGCTCAGGACGGCCCTGTTCGCCACTATCCTCCATTTCTGTAACAAAACAACACTCCATGAACATGAGCTTATATCAAGCTGATGGGAAAGTTTAAAAGCGCCCTCTGTTGGACAGTAAGGCACATCAATATTAGGAGTAAATGATAATGGAGAACCATCCGTAAATTAGGGACCCATAACCAAAACATGGATGCAGTTTCACAAAGAGATGTTCATTTGAAAATGCCAATTAAATTTAAAAATTTCAAACTTCAAACACCATTTTTACATTGATCAGGTGCTCAGTGAAGACTTCAATTCAAGAGCCGACCCTCACAACCAGCTGTTACCACAACACATAGGAACTAACCGTTTGACAACTGCTCTTTAAATGTACTACAGTATTTATTTTATTTCATTGACATCGATCTGAAATAAATGATCAATCCAAAGAATAAACACCTGACATTACATTTACACACACCTCTGACACCAGTAACTAACTACAGTGATGCGACAAACAATTAACGGTGTGTGTGTGTGTGTGTTTTAGCATGTGAGGTGAAGAAAAAGACAGAGCCAAGGGGCAGCTGTGAGCATGTTCATTGTATTATGGGAGAGTTCAAGATGGCGGCTGTAACATTGACCTTGATCAAAGAGATGAGAAGCAGAACGGAGGAGCAGCTTGCGCATTTCTGACAACATGACAGGGTGGAGAAACGCTGAGTAATGCTACTGCACAGTCTCTACACAGGATGTGTGATGTGTAAGGTGCGTGTGTGTGCGTGTGTTTGTGTGCAGTGACAAGATGGCTGCTACCCAAATTTGGTGAGATGACCCAGTTTTGTTTTTTTCAACATCTAAGTGGACAAATGCCTGTTTTAACTGCCACCATTAATGCAGTAGGGATTTTAGATGCTCCGGGCACTTTTCCTGCACATGTACCTTGTCATCACGCTGAAATCAACTTTTAAACAAGCCTTAAAGTCTTTGACCCAGGTTTGGCACCTCCTCCCATCGGGGACACAACACTTCCTGCCGGAGACGTTCCTGTGGACTTCGAGAAAGATGTGCGAACTATGTCGGATCAAGAATGGTTAACTTTTGAGAGGCATGAGGGAGCGCACAGAAGGGAACTGGACACCAAGCAGCTCCAAGTAAGAATTAAGTTCGCTGTTAGCCCTGGCAGCACGGAGAAATGGGGCAGTCTGGTGTCTATCCCAATGGTCGCTTTCTATAAAAACGGGATATTCCGTGCCACACAGCGTAAAGGACATCCTTATGGATATTGGTTTTTGAAATATGTCATCAGAATTCTGAAGAAGTTTCCCCTTTGTGACGGCTACCCAGTGGAATTAACATCTGGCTTGCTTACATCACAGATAGAGAAGCAGTTATGCTTCATCCGTGAGCACATACAACCTGCGCTCTGTGCCACAGAGAGCCAAGCACATGGGCAGCAGAATGAAGTTACTAGAAATAAACTGGCATATCTCTGGCAGCACAGCAGAGCTAAGGCAACTGATATGATCATGAACAACAGTTATTGTCCTGAGTCCCTGCCCGCCGTTAGTAACACAGCTACTGTACATGACTACTATAAAGCCAAATGTCAAAATGCACCAAGGACTGACGCTCCCCTGGCCACGCCCCTTGGCACGACAGTGTCAAAAAAAATAGAACCAGGCTATTATCCTCACACTGGTCTGTTTACAATAGAGGAGGTTGATTCAATTCTGACTTCTCTACCCAATATTAAGGCTAGTGGATCCCATGGAGTCACTTATGAGACACTAAAAACTATCAGGCCCACGTCAACACAAACTCTCAAACATATTTTCAATGCCTGTCTGATCAATGAGAGGTGACTCCTGGAAAGATGCCCTTACTCACAGGATACCAAAAAAAGATCATGTTCAGGATGATCCCTCCACTTGGCGTGACATCTCTCTACTCCCTACCATATACAAAGTTTTTATGAAGTGTCTGCTTGCCTGTATTTTACCCTGGCTGGTGGGCACGGGTATTCTCTCTCTTCATCAGAAAGCATATATCATTAGACAGGGAATTAATGAGCATGTATTATGCGAAAAAACCCTGAATAGATGACTTCAAACATGAATCATCTAAATTCTACACTGTCTTCCTGGATTTCAGAGATGCATTAGGTACACTTTCTTATAAGGCAATGTTGAATGCATTAGAGTAAATACACCCACCTCAGCCTTTTGTGAATATTATTTCTAGCGTGTACCAAGGATTATTTCTCAGGGGCACATGTGGGCAGCAGCTTGCAGAGCCTATCTCTCCCAAGGAGGGAATAAAAACTGGCTGTCCCTGGAGTGCAGTTAATTTTGTCCTAGCCCTCAACCAGTGGATGAAGTGGATTCACCAGTGTGCCCCACCACGTGTCAGATCTCCAAACCCTGCACAAGGGCTCGCAGGTGTCATCCTGGCAGGAGGACGTCATTACAAACATGCAGACACGCACCGATGAATTCCTGCGCTGGTCTGAGCTGGAGGTTAAACAATCCAAATGTGCTGTATTCTATGAACGCCACAGCGGTGGTAACCGCTGGTACAAAGCCAAGAACAACAAGCCCCCCTCCTTTTTGATAATGGGTAAACCCATCAGGGTGTACCCCCGTAATGAGACCAATCCATATCTGGGCCATAAGTTCAACAACGCTGGTGAACGGGGGAAGCAAGTCGAAGAGCTCACAAAAGAGTTTCTCCATCGTCTATATCTGATTGACCTGTCTCCCCTCCCACAAAAAACTCTAATGACAAATAAGACCGTTCAGCTGGTCAGAAAATGGGAGGGCTTAAATACACACTCCACACAGGATTTAATTTTTCTTTCACGTGACAC
The DNA here is from genome assembly GCA_029783665.1 of Naso thynnoides. Lineage (NCBI taxonomy): Eukaryota > Metazoa > Chordata > Actinopteri > Acanthuriformes > Acanthuridae > Naso > Naso thynnoides. Next base: position 4,772 of record JAQLOL010014604.1, read on the forward strand.
AGACGGGCTGGGAGTCCCTAATGTAGAGTGGACCTACACAGCCACCACGCCACCCTACCTACTCCACAAGCTTGACAATGATGATGACACTGTCAGAGAGGTGGCCAGGGCTTCTCTCCCGCTTGACCTGCACAGGAGGAAAGTTCTCCTGGCCACTGCAAACCACAAAAACTTCCTGGGCTTCAGGAGGAAGGACCCTGGAAAATTAGACTCACAAGACAAGGGCGTTGAGGTCTGGTCTGACTGGCCAGACCTCAGTGAGCTCTGCAACCAGACTGGTGTCGAGCTAGAGTGGTCAAAAAACAACACACAGGCTGACGTGCCCAACTCTGATGGACTGATTACAGACCCCTCTGTGGCTTTAGTGGTCAAAGTCAACCAGCAGGGGGAGAACGTTGAACTGCATAATGACACTGCGTGAAGGGTTCTACTCAGCATGAGGCAGACTGAGGCCGAGGAACGTTGGTGTGGACTTAGACTGTGGGGAAAGTCCGCACCAATGCTGATTTTGCTGACCGCTCCACCTCATTCAGTTTACAGAAATGCTGCTATTGGTGAGGATGTCTTGAAATTTACCATCAAAGCAAGACTGCAGGTGTTACCAACCAAATGAAATCTGTCAACCTGGTACCCAACTGTGCATGAACCATTTTGTTTAAACCATTATGATTCTGAGCGACAACTAGAATCCATTGCACACATTACAAATGGGTTCACTGCATATTAAAACTTGTACACTGCTTGCCACGACCATATTGTTGACATAGTGTCTGATGCAGTACAAAAAATCCTATCTTCAAGTGCAGCAATGTACAAACACACAAGAGTTTTACCAGACTGCTTTAACTATAACTGGGATGGCTTTGCCAACATCCCCAATACACCCGGTGTTGTTTTTGTTGACATCTGCCACAAGGAGGTCCTGATTCCAGAAGTGGGTTGTGCTGTTGACTTGTACATGGACCAGGCTACCCAGGACAAATATTCAAAGTACCAGCCATTACTTGAAATCATAACCAACTTTGGGTACACATGTAAACCCTTTGTACTCGTATTTGGAAGCTTGGGCCTTGTATATAAATGTCCCGTGAGTGGTCTGACCATTGCTGGCTTATCTAACGCAAAGCCAACAACTTGCTGCTCTGTTTCTGTTTCGCTCTGCTGTCACAGGCAGCTTGGCTGCGTGGAGGAGAAGATGCTCTGTGTCACCCTTAAGTGATCATGAACTGTCTTAATCCTGCTATATTTGACTCTCTGCAATATTGACTGTAATTTGTGGAATCAAATAAAGAATTCAAATGTATGCTTGGGTTAGTAATAATCAGAGAGAGAAAATCACTGAAATGAGGCAAAAAGCGATCTTTACTGCACTGGGAAAAAAAAAAAAAGCTTTCCGTTTCATCAGAAACCTGGCACGCAAACTTGGAATCATGAATCACGGTTCTGGTCTTTTAACACATAAAATGAAGTCTTCTGGCTTTACAGAGCGGTACAAAGCTACAAGGGTCAACTTAAGTGAAGAAGAGCAGGGAACAGAAGAGCGGGGCTGAAGTTACTTTCTCTGTCTTAAGAACAACAGGCAGCCATGTTTTCCTTCTGCAGGTAAAGTGAGGTCACTGAGTGCACATACTGCTGAACCCAACGGTGTTCAGTCAACACAGTCTGCTGCTTGTCCTGCCAGTTAAAGTGCTGTTCCCTTGGCTAATTAAAGACAAAAGTGTAAAGTCTGTTCAGAAGCAGGACAAAACCTTTCAGCAACACAGTCAGCAGTGTGGAGCAGGTTCCTGATTTTACCCACGATGACATCATGGATGAGTCACAGGGACCTACAGAGCTCCTTGAATCCAGGATCTGGATTCAAACCAGATCTCACACTTTGATCTGCAAGGTCTGATGGGGTTTTGGCACCATTCCTAAAGTATAAAGCACTGTGGGAAACCCTGGGTTCGATCCCCCACTCTTCCGGTCAGCATACTAAAGTGTCCTTGGGCTCGACAGTGAGCACTGCATTGCTCCCGATGGTTGTTCCACTGGTGTGTGATTGTGTGCATATGAGCTGCTGACAAGGTTGGCACTTGTACAGAAGCCACCTTCCACTGGGGAATGAGTGTGCGAAAGCAGATTGGTGGTGTGAGGCACTTTGAGTAGTCCGAAGTCCATTTACCACAAAGATCACTCCATTTAAAGGCCTCAGTCACAAGTGAGCTTCAGTGAGTGAGGCTGCTGGCAAACAGGCTGTTCCTGTGAGACTCACTGTGATATCAGACACACCAAGGCTGCTTCATTAAACAAAGACTCAGGAATGAGTGAAGATCAGCTTTCCAATACACGAAATGACGTATTTCATTAGTTTGTCTTTGCTGAATTTGTAGCACTCTGTCTAAATGTGAACTGTTGGCATTTGTCATTGTGGAGGCAGATTTACATACATGTGCACTACTTAATAAACATCATATTATAAAACTATATAATGTGATTTTAATGATAAAATTACTAGTACCTGAAAAAAAGTAATGAAGTAAAATGTACAATATATCTGTGTGACATGCAGTGGAGTGAAAGTGTAACGTAACACATCCCTCTCTACTTCACTCTTATCCTGTAAGTCCCGACTATCCACACCTCCACCTCCTTAAACTACACACATATTCCCCCCGACCCAGTCTCAACTCTCGCTCGCACGCACGCACGCACGCACGCACATGAACTTGCTTTGCCTTTTGGGTTAAAACAAATTCACAGGTGACGCTTTGTGGAACTCATTGGAAAAACTGAGTAAAAGATAAATTATATTACGAAAGATTTGAATGACTTTTGGATTATGGCAGTTGGGTAAAAACTTGACCTGGAAGCTACATGAACATTCTCATCGATAGCATCATCCAGAATGGTTCAGTTGTAAGGAGACCACTTGGTACTGATTTCTTCTTTTCCACTCAAATATTACTGTTAGAAACTGCCAGTTAAACATCTGCTGCCACAAGTACTGTGTCAAAAGTCAAAACTGCTGTTTGCAGACAAAAAACTGGAGAATGCACACAAACACACACACACACCGTTTGTACCTTGGTGTTTCACAACATACCTCCTCTGTGGCAGGAACACACACGCCCGATGTGCACACACAGATCTGAATCTCTGGTCAGCAGTCGGTCTTGTGTAACTCCAAGTTTAGCAGATCAGAACACATCCTGCCTCACCGAGCGGGCGAGCAGCACCCGCAGCATGGAAACACCTTTCCACACTGTAACCAACACACCATACTGGAAATGTGTTCTTCTTTGTCATGTGACCATTCAACGCTGTGACTGTAATTGCAGCTCTGTGAAATTTTGAGGGAATTCTTGTGAGGGCGTTGATAAGAGGATAGGTCAGGACAGCCGCCAATTAACCTCACACCTCCAATCATCAGTGCTGGAGCAGAACTGCACAGAGCGACACCTGTCAGAATATGTCACAGGTACTTAACCTAACCATGACAACAGTGAAAAGTCATGGTGAAGCGATGTCATCAGCAATTACACTCTTTTAAATTAAGTGCATTTGGTGTTTCCTTAGAGACAGGCCCTGCTGGCCATAAGTGGAACTGCAACACAGCCGCTGGCGTTCCCACTCAGCTGAAAAGGTTTGGAGAGTCAGCAGAGAGCGAGCTCCACGACACGGAAGCTCCTTATAAAAACTTATGACATGCTTCAGACTGATGTAGGGCTGCAACTAACAATCGTTTGCATTATCAATTATCAATCGTCTATTTCATGTAATGTCAAAAGTGTGAAAAATGCTCGTTTCGGTTCACCAGAGCCAGTTGTGACGCCTTCAGATTCTTCTGTGCAAACAGCAGCCCAGAACACACGAGGACTCCACGTTTATCAGCACAATGACACAGAAAAGCAGCAAATACTCACATTCATCCATTTCTCTATGAAAAGTGACGAAAACAATTCATCGATTATCAAAATAGTTGGTGCTGAATTTTTTAACAATCAGTTAATTGTTGCAGCTCTTGACTGATGACTGATATCAAATCACATCCAAAACATGGGCCTCACATGTAAATGACTCACCTGTTAGTTTGTCCAGTACGGAGCTGAGCGATAAACTGCTTTTACTTCATTTTTAAAACTACATACCGACTTTGAGTGGCTGAAGACAATACTGAACTTCCTGTCCATTTTTGTCTGGTCATAAGGAAGAGACGCATGTTCTCCTTTAATTTTCAAACCAGCAGGGAACGCTGGGTAATGTGTACAGGTATTCACGACCACCAGAGGACTGTGGAAACCGGTCCAGATGTGGAAACGCGCCCTGTGCAGCAGCTGCATGTGTGTGAGCTGCGAACATGTGAAGCTCAGAGGAACGCGGTTTGAATCCTGACAGCAGCAGACCGACCAGCCGCCTGTCCACAGTCACACCGCCTCACTCCCGGTCAGACGTCACTAAAGCACGGAGGCCCGCTGCGTGCCCGCTGCGTGCCCGCAGCTGTGGACGCTGGCGGTGCGGTGGTCAGGCGCTGCTCGGTGTGACGTTAGCCGGACTGGGTGTGTGCTGCTGTGCCGTTACAGGCCTCACGGTATTTCTGAACGTTAACCGTTCGGAGCGGCGTCGCGCCGCGGGCTACGGTAATCTCGGACATGTTTGCCGCTCGGTACCGCAGGACGCGGGGATTCTGCGCTGGCCCTCAGGACAGACACACTTACCGGGACGGACATTTTCCCGGCGCCGTCACTCTCCTCGGCTCCTGGCTTTCAAACGCAGATTAAGCAGATGGTGCTTTCCCAGAAGAAGGAGGCTTTTCCTCGGGTGTCAGTCCTTCGTTGTCCGGCCCATGGTGAAGTGAACCGCACATCCAGCGGGACGAAGTGCTCGGGCTTCTGCAGCAGGGCGGCCGCCTCGGTGTCCAGCACGGCCAGGCCTCACGGTTCCTCCGCCGCTCCCCGCTCCTCCTACGGATTCCTTCACCGACTCCTGTCGAGAATCACGGGTAAAGGCTAGTAAACGACGACGGGAGGTCGAGCCACTTCCACCGTACGCTGACAGGTCTTCACCGGCCGTGGGCTGGATGATGCCCGCTGCCGTCCGCTGCCGCCCGCTGCTCCACAGGGACGAACCAGAGCAGCCTTAAAGGGACCACGCGTCCTACCGTGTCAACGGGGACCGCGTCATTGCAACGACTTCAGCTACTAAACGTCCACAGCATATTACTACTGCCCCCTGCAGGACATTTAGGGAACATGTCGGTGTGTGGTCTAGCCAACAGTATGCTGGCAGATAATGTCAGATAACACAACTACAGCACCACACTACACAGTACACGAGTAGGCCTGTGTAGTTCATTACAAAAAAAATAAAGTTAAAGTGACTGAGGAACTTTGAAGTATTTCTGAAACAGTCACGATTCCTCTGATTATTAATTTCCTGTAACAGCAAACGAGACTCTCAGCAAAAAAGCCCCACAAAGTCACACGAAACCTTTTTGTTGAAAAGATTCATTGTTCTGTGCAATGACAACAACATAATTCTGTTCTCTGCCTCCAGCTGTTAGTTTGGCCCTCAGCATGTAACATTAAAGCCCCAGTAGGTAACTTTGTGAAAGTGAAAGTAAACTCGCGACTTAATCCTAAATTTCAACACAGTACACGCCAAATCCCTTTACGAACCTCTGCCAAGCACCCCACACACACACAGACACACAAGCGTGCAGGCACGCACACACAAAGCAGCCATAACGCACCCACAGAAGTCGTAGCGTATCCGTAGCAACCGGAGACTTCAAAACAATATGGCGTCTCTCTCACCATGAAACACACTCTTCTTGTGTGTATCTGTGTGTGTGTGTGTGTGGGGGGGGTGACAGAGGTGAAAAGAGGGACCTGACGTGTATTGTCTTGAAATTCCCGACCAAGTCGCGGACTTTAGTTTCCGTGTCGAGGACGTGTACGAGCTGCAATTGGCTGCTCCTCCTGCTCCCTCTACCTGATTGGTGGAGAGCGTTCAGACCGGTTGGATTTTGGCAAGTACGATTA
>JAQLOL010014605.1:0-10794 GCA_029783665.1 Naso thynnoides
CTCACACACACACACTCACACTCACACACACACACACACACAAACACACACACACACACACACACACACACGTAGTGTTAGTACTTCACATATTTCTCTTATGCTGAAAGTAGGGCTGCACAGTTAATCGTTAAAAATAAAAAAATCACACTCTCGATTCAGACATGCACGAGATCTAATTTCTAAACGACATGCTTGCATCTCCCTGAGCGTTCAGCTCACGCCGCATTCACGAGTTCATTTATTCACGAGTTCATTTATTCACTAGTTCATTTATTCACGAGTTCATTTATTCATGTGTTCATTTACTTGATGACAACCCCAGATGCTCTCAGTCACACTAACATGCGAATAATTCAGTGACCGGGTCAGAGATTAGCCAACAATTCACCAGCACAACTCAACCACCTCTCACTTCTCTTCCTCGTGTAAGGGGCTCCGCTGTCACTCACCGTTGCCACAGTAACCACACACGGCGTTGGCTGTGTCAGACGTAGACAAGCAGGAGGGAGGAAGAAGTACACACAACAGAAAACAGCGAGGGCGGTTGAGGAACCGTTGCCCTGGTGGCAACCGCGAGAGTGAAGATGACAAAAAGGTGGACGAAACACGGCGACGATGCACAGGGAGAAACAATCTGCACGCCATGCTCTGATGTTCTATAACTTCCTCCAACATCACCCAAAAAAATTAATTAAATAAAATCCAGAACGAGTTAGCAATGGAGGACAAAGAGCCACTTCAAAAAAATCCCAGCAGCAAGACGAGAGACTTTCCAGTTTAAGTCCAGTACTTTTTGTTGATTGTAATAACACTTCTTCTGTTTTTTTTTCACTCGCTGAAATACATTTTTTGTGGAAAAAACGAGAATCTTGTCACCGAATCGTGATCTCAGTTCTCAGGGAGAAAAACCGCGCGGTCCCGGCTGAAGGGACAAAAGCGGCGCGTGCCTCACCTCCTTCTTCAGGATGAACAGCAGGTTTCCTCTCAGCCGACAAAACTTCTCCGTCAGATCTGAGGCAGACGGAGAATGTTAGAGGACATTGAGCCGTTTGGTGGAGTTTTCAGAAGCCGCTCACCGGCTCATCACACAGATGTTCCAGGAAGTGAAGTCAGAGTGAGTCAGGGGGTGAAAATAGATGGAGACGACTGCTGTCGAGGAGCCACGGAGCAAGGCAGCTGACCTCAGATTGCAGAGATGGGGACGTGAGAGAGAGCAAGAGGAGAGCAGAGCGGCGGAGAGCAGATCAGACAGGAGCAAAGAGGGCTGAGACGACAGAAGAGAGCAGAGCAGAATCGAACCTTTCTCCTGTCGGCCAACGTGCAGCGTTCCTTCTCTCTGGAAGTTTCCAGATGTTTCCTCTTTGGACAGAAACAGCAGCTGGCTGTTGTTCACCCTCAGCTTCATCCTCGTCAGAAAACATCAACTGTCTGCATCATCATCATCCTCCTCCTCCTCCTCCTCAGGGTCTCATCGCTGTCTGTATAAACATATGACAGTGTGATGGGCATGTGTCACGGCATATATCTGGTCATTATTTGTACACATGAATCCATTTATGTGCACAATTATGAGAGCACCGTGTCTTAAAAATGTAAAGCTAGGTAAGTTACGTCAGCAGTTAGCTGGCAAATTAAACTATGGAGCAAAAACAAACGTACGAACATTAAATTAAACGAAGTGAAGTCATTAACAAACAGTGAATTCTGTGTAACGCGACTAGTTTCAGTTAAAACAGATTAACGGCTGTGAATTAGCTCCATTTATTTATCACGCTTGGCTGAGAGTGAAAAGTATTTCGGTCATTTTCAGCAGCTTTGACGTTTAACGTCACAGCTTAGGCGTCATTACAGCCGTTAGCACTCAAACCGAGGCTTGTTGACGCCAATGCAAACTTTAAAAATTCGGCCCAGACGTGATAAAACGGCTTCACATGACACAAACTCTGAAATAATTGAACAGTTGGGCATTAAACAGCTTTATCGGCATCTCTTACCGGCAGGGAAGGCAAAGTTTCTGAGATCGAGTGTAACTTTTCCAGCCGTTGCTCGCTCACAGCCGCCATGGCGGAGAACCGTTGGACAGCCCAAGTCTCGCGAGAGCTGTCGATCCTCCAGGCTGCGCTACCGACATGTTACCACGAGATGTCGCGAAAGAGACGATGAAACAAACACTGTTTATCAAACAAACCTTCAATAAAAACATTTCTTTTGGATTCCAAAAGATTTACCTTTTATCATTATTTCTATTTCAAAGAATATACAAATTATATACTAAATATAAAGCAATAACTTTAATCTTGTTACTGGTACAGACGAAGCGGATTTTTTTTCTTTTAACTTTATTTAAACAGAAGGAGGAAAACAACTTCTGCACATCTCAAGAGTTTCTTGTAAAAGACAGAATTCAAAATAAGCACACATGATTAAAACATTGTAAAGCTAAAAGTTAGCATTTATTTCTCAACAACTCTTTTGCAAGTGCTTTTGGAGGAAGAAAGAAAGTATTGTTTAATAAGCTGCTAGCTCTAAAAAACTTGGCTTTTACTTTAAGAATTTACATTTACAGATGAAAAATTTGGTTAAAAAGTCACATAGAATTGTGAACACGATTTTTTTTGTCATTTTCAGTGACTCCAGATAATGCATTTTTCTGAGAGGCTCATTTCAACTATTTGCACTATTTTATCTTAATCTACAATAACAGGCTACCTCATCTGTGTAATATAGCTATTTGGTATGATTAATATAAATCTAAAGAGTAAGTTAAGTTGCTAAATAATTTTTTTTTAAAAAAGCAAAGTACGAGTAACAAGTTGTACAAATGTAAACATTCAAATATGGTACAAGTACCTCTAAATTCTACTTAAAGGCATAAAGAAAAACTTTATTAGACCAACATGTAATTAAAAAAAAAAAAATCATTTATTAGTGTATTTGTTAAGGACAATGCAAAAAAACAAACAAACATTGTAATAGGTTAAAATAACATATCACACATGTATTGCATGGGATTTCTAGCCAAGGCTAATTTGCAATCCCTGTCCCTGGTTAGGCTTTTCTACTTGGGTATTATAATTAAAAGTACATCAGTCAAACATAAAACAAATAGAAACATCTACATATATAACATAATAAAATTTCATTGCCTATGTACAAACATCAGTGCATGATCAGTAATCAGTGATCACAAATTTGACATATAGACAAAGTACAGCTGGGGCAAGACTGTTCACACATTTAAAAATCAGTTTGATAAAAGAAAACTTGATTTAAAAAAATCTAAACTGAGCAACTTGTACTATTTCAGAATTTAGCAGTGGTGCCGTTTCATTTGTTTTTGATCCATAATTTTCAATTCTTGTTTATATAATGATGTTATAGGTTTGACAGTAGACTGTGCAGCCTGGGTCCACACAGTCACACAATAAGATAAATGCGACAATATCATAGCATGCATGAACAGTTTAGCTGCCTTTAAAGGTATGTGTTGTCCTATCATTCTGAAGCAGTACAGATTTGTCTTTATGGTCTTGCATAGCTTTTTTTTAACGTGTTTATCAAATTTGAGTTGTGTGTCCAATATGGCACCTAAGAATTTAAAATCACTGACTTCCTTTATTTCATCTTGATCTAATTTAACTATAAATGAATCATTCACTTTCCTTCTCGAGGAAAAACAATTGACAGTCTTTTTAATATTCAGAGTTAAGTGATTATTTTTGAGCCACTGAGATACAGAATGTATCTCATCTGTTAATTTCTCAGCTGCTGCATTAGGTGTTTTAGCCGACACATAAATTATTGTATCATCAGCATACATTTGGCAGTCAGCTGTTTTACAGCAAGTTGGCATATCATTGATGTATAAGATGAAAAGCAGAGGCCCCAAGATGGAGCCTTGTGGAATGCCCATTCTGGATTGTCGGGGGACTGAATTTTTTCCATTGACTGTAACACATTGTTCTCTACTTCCAAAATATGATGCAAACCAACCAGTTGCTTGCTTTCGATGTTTCCTGATTGATTTCCTTCCCTCGTCTTCACTGTGATGGATGTGATTGGTCTGTACTGACAGATATGGACACCAGGAGATGTACTGAGGTACTGATCACTGGATGTAAACTAGCATAAAGAAAAAAGTATCACACACTGTGGCTCAATATGTAGTCAGAAAGATGAGCAGTGCTGAATGTCAGATCCTGGAAACATATGGTGACTAGACGATGAGTTCACACAATGTGGGTGAGAGACACTAATCAAGATGCCTTCGCAAAATTAAAACTGGATGGCAGCAACAGAAAAACACTTCAAAACATCCATGTTACCTCCTCTTGGAAGAAGTAAAACCTTCTTAATACTAGACAGTAAATGTGAGGGAGGAAAGACGATGTGTTGCCACTGGATTATTCATGTTTTTGCCCCCTAAAATGTTCAACACCCCATTTTTCTTTAAAACATACAACTAACCACAAAGGCAAGTGCGTATTGTTTAAAAACTGACATGGTGTGACATACATAATTTTGTATCAGCATCTCTTTACCTGAGGATGTTTAAAACTGTTACAATGATAAGAATAATGCCCTGTGCTACAGCAGCTGGGGCTGGTTTTGACTGATTAGGAAAATATGAGTTTACCAGATGTCCTCCGGGACTCTGTGGTAGAGATGTTCCAACATCATTTTTTCCTGCCTGACATCGATTCTCACACCTGAACTTGTTGAGTGGCCAATACCAAGTGTACTGATCTGACACCAGCTCATAAAAAACAACAAACTTCTGGTGTAACGTTCATTTTGCAAAATAAAATGATTTAAACAGAACACCATGAAACAGTAGTGCAACAACAACTTAAAAACTACCACGACTTCCTGTGTAGTTTTTGAGCAGCAAATAAAAATTAATTTCAGGTCTGTAACCAGTGCTTGAATTGGAAAAAAAAATAAGTGCCAGTACTCCCCTTATTCACCTGTTGTCATGTGAACTGGGCAGCCAGCAGTATCAGCAAATCATGCAGTAATAGTCTCTTTCTACAGTGAATAAAAGATACTAGACGATAATGCTGATTTTTACAAACTAATTTATTAAACAAACCACTTTCTAGTTTTCTGCCTCGGTACGTGACCATCAGAGAGCTGTGATGTCATCAGGATCTGTTCCAGTTCACGTTCTACTTGTGCCCTTTTGAAGCCATGCCTGCATTATGGTCTATTTTTTTATTCCTTTGCTTTTCCCTGTTTATCATTGTTGTGACTCCTGAACTGGCCTTTATGTGATGTTCCACTTATGTGAGAACAAACGAGTGAGCATCACATAGTTCATAAGAAAAGAAAGAGGGGAGTGTCATGTAATGCACGCTCATGTAATTATAGTGTCATTATGAATTGCTAAAATATACTCTGATATGAGGAGAGCAGGAAAGGGTAGTGGGAGCTCGTGAGAGGTCCCAGTACGCCGTAAAAAGTCCCGGTATGCCAGGGGGTACAATCTGAAAGTTGGGGTAGTGCGTCAGTCAAAGCTGACTAAGCCAACTGGGAAGTAGCTGGGCACTGTTTAACAGCTAATAAATCACAGCCAGTCAGTTTACAGATGTTTTAAAAGACCTCTCTGATACCAATACCAGCATTTTCGGTGATTTTGGATGTATTTTCTGATACTGGTATCGTATCAGGCTGCTCTTTGAACACATCATCAAAGGAGCTTCCAGCGTTACTACATGTCATTGTCCTTTGTCAACATCGGCTACGTAGGTTACAGAAGCCCCACCCATTTTTTATGAAATAATTTTTCACAGTGGAAGCAGAGTGCCAAACTCTGCACTGAGAGACTCTTGTCGCTGTTGTCTTTAACCGTTGACTGAAGGAACAAACTGTCCTTTAATGTCTGTGGGTTGTTAGAAGAACGCGTTTAGTTTCCTGTGAAAGTGGAAGCATTGACACTTCAAACTGCTGCTGTGTGACAGAAAACAAAGGCACTGCTTTGTTCCTTCTTCAGGGTTTCTATTATGTTACATACGCATGAACTGATTCAAAAGTGAATCAAGCCTGTCTCACTTTTTATACTTTGGTCACGATTTGTGTGTAGCAGCCACATCGGTGCCAGCACAGGCTTGCAGCATTAGCTTTCTGCTTTGTCAGAACCATGAGAAGTTTCCATTTGATGGTACGGAAGCAGTCACGTAACCTGTTAAAAGCATGTAAGCACAACAGCGACAATAGTTCTCGATAAACAGGCTGACACACAGTCCGCACTCAAAACACCTCACACCTCATACTCATTGCTTCCTCTTAAAACCAATAACAACTGAAACTGTTAACGCCTCACCAGTGACCAGCACCTGAGGAGATGAAAACATAACTGTTACTTCAGTTTCACGCTCTGAAAAGGAACCGAAACAAAGGCTTTCAACAGTTTATTTGGCATGTCGGAAAACACAACCTCTCACATGAACATCAATTAAATAAAATCTGAATAAATAGGAGATCAAAGGAAACAGGTGTAAAAGAAATATGATGTTTAAAAAAAAAGGCAAAAGGAACAATGAGATTTTCAGGTTCTTAATATACAGAACAAGAGGTTATAAATAAAAAAATATGATGAAGTGGAATTAAACTGGAGAGACTGTGATGTACTCTTCTGATTTCAGGTCAAATCTGAAGGTGACTTGGCTTTTTAACGTCCCTGTTAATATGTGATGTCACCGGTTGCTATGCACCTATTTCCATGATGACGTCATTACATGTTTGCCTTCCTTTGCTGGCATGCCGCGCTGTAAAATACATAGAAAAAGACAACGGAAAATTCTCTTGAAGGGACTTTCCAATGAGACAGAGTGAATTTGGTATTAACAAACACTATTTTCTTTTTGTTGGGTGGCTAGCTGGTTTTCTAGAGGACACAAACATTTCATCTTTTCAACAGGTCAACACTTCGGAATATAGTCTGATTTGCTTTTGTTCCAAAAGTTGGGTAATACATTGTGACCACTAAAAGTCTATGAAGAGTCTGCAGTCAGCAGGCAATTAGCTTAGCATACAGGAACCGGTGGGGACAGTTAGGCAACATTCAGACCAAATCAGCTGATCAGGCAAAACCCATCATGTGACATCAAGTTGTGTCTATTCCTTCCCCAATCCAAGGATGGTGGTCATGCAGAGTTTGAGACAATGTTGAACTATTCCTTTAAAAGGCTAAATGGCATTCATGCTACTTGATTGGGTTTAAAGTGTGATTTCTAGATTTATGTACGTATGTATGCATTTATTTATTTATTACACTCTGATTTGGCAATTGCAACACTGCCCCCTAATGGTCATTTCCAATCGACTGATTTCTAATTAAATGATTTTTTAAACATTTTGTCATTAATCTGTTTGGCAGGAAAGAGCAGATTTACAGTCTGAATTTGACTTTAATCAGGTGAAGATGAGGTCTTAATGCAGATGTTCTCACCTCTGGCTCGGTCTCTGTATATGAGCCCCAGTAAGATGGTTGACAGCAGGTAAGGAGTTCCCACCACCAGGTGACGCACCAGCGTGGAGACGGACAACAGGGGAACTGAAGGCTCCTGGCCTGCAGGAGACGCTGCAGAGAGCGACACGATGAATTATTCTGCTGCCGGTTTGCTGTTTAAGCGAACGTGAGCAAACGAAGAGAGGTAACGGAGATTTAAGGAGCTTGTCCGTTCTGAGTTTTTTGGTCTCTAGCATTTGTCTGTCTGCTGTTTGTCGCTGAGGAGACATTGCACAGCTATTTTTTAAGCCTTTTCTCTACGACAGCTGCCTGCTGCTATAAAAGCAATGAGAGTGAACGATTAAGTTATGTTAAAAAAGCTAAACAATGAGCTGAAACTCACTGTACAGCTCCGTTAAGCTGAGAGGAGCTCAAGATTTAGCAGATTCTCAAGTATCAATCAGACACTAAGTTCCATGTAACTGAGGAGGCAACTTGGAAACCAAACATCTGTACGTACACATTTGATACAGAACAACACTGAACTGTTGAAACAAGGTCACCTCTGACAGTCAGCAAGCTCTCTGGAGATTCTCCGAATCCGCTGACTCTACACATGTAGAGTCCTTCCTCAGACGTGGAGACACTCTGGAGGATCATCTTTCCTGTGGCGCTCCTCTCGATGAAGAAGCCGTCTTTGTAGAAATCAGCTGTGACGTTGCCAGCGGACATTTTGGATGTGCAGCTCAGAGTCACGTCATCTCCCTCCATCACAGGCAGAGCTGGACTCTCCAGGATCACAGAACCATCTGAAACAGAGTACATGAATTTTATATGACAGGCTGAAACTGACTGCGCGTAAAAACCAGATGTAGGGGTCACTCGCAGCTCTACAGGCCGCCCTGCCGGTCGATCTGCAGAAAATCCAAACTATTTGGTGGCCACAGTTTTCGCCCTAGAAGGCTGAAACATAGCATGGAGGTCAAGTGTCTGTGTGTAAAGGTGAGTTTTTATGCCAATTGGCTAAAAGGGGGCGTGGCAATGGGAGGAGCTTATTGTAAAAAGGCACATAACTTCCAAATGGATTCAAAGACTTGCACAAAATTTAGTGAAAAGGTTGGTCACGAGCCAAAGGATGGCTGATTAAAGGCCTTTACACCCTGAGTCCATTTTTTTTTCCTAATGCATATTTTAATACCGTAATAATAAAAAAGTAATGTTGTTTTTCTATTCCTCTCTGTCTCTCTCTTCCTCTCTCAAACAGCTGTTTAAACAATTTGGACGAATACGAAAAATGCTGAAAATCAAAACTTTTCTGAAAAAAATAATGACAAAGGAAAGTTTCGGGTCAGTGTGTAAATACAACTGACACTACAGGAGGTTGCATTTTTGTATCTTAAAAAAAAAAAAAACGTGTTTCTTTCCAACAAAAAAAGGTGCAGCAACTGAGAATATGCTATGTTATTACAAAGGACACCTCCCATTTCACTGCTGAAACAAAGCAGATGTGATGCTGCTGCATAAAATGTATTTATGAAGGCTGATTGATTAATTAATTGATCATTTTATTACTTTTCAAAAGCCTGAAATTGACTGTCTGATTGTTTCTTCTGTGTAGGACTTCGAACCGCAGTCAGGGCAGCCTGAGGTGAACCATGTTTCCTCATTCCCCCTAAATTAAACTAAATTGTCACTGCAGGAAGTCATTAATCTCTGCAGCGTACCAATGACGGTGATGTTGACAGTGTTACTGGTTTCTCCCAGTCCAGTTTCACACCAGTACACGCCGCTGTCTGTGTCAGTGTAGGCAACAGTGACGGAGCAGGAGGAAGGTGGTGGAGCAGGAGCACACATCTGAGCATGAGCACACGGACACGGAGCCACCTGTAGGGGAACAGAGCAGAGGGACCGTGGGGAAAAAAACAATCTTTCTTTGGCAAGTATTCTGAACTTTGCTGGAAAGTTGGCCTACCGAAGTACATTTACTGTTACTCTGAATTCTTTGAATATATTGTCCTGATTAGACCGACATACTTTTACGGAAGTAAAGAATCTGAATACTTGCTCCAGTTTCTCTTCTCCTTTTCATCACTGCATGCAAGCAAAATATGGATTAAACACACTGTCTTTGAGCAGACAAACCTCTCCATCCTTCATCCTCTTCATCACTCTCCATTCGCTCATATCTTCCTCGTCTCCCTCCCTCTGCCCCTCATGGTCACAGCTCAGAGAGAAATGTTCCAATGTAAAGAACTGTGATCTGTTGGGGACGACTGTTGGAAAGACTGGAGGAGAAAAGGAAAGATAGAGAGGAGGATGTGTGATTAAATTTAAAAAATCCGAACTACAGAAAAGAGAGTTTCAGAGTGTTTACCGTGAAATCAACATTATAAATTGTCAGCTGCTGACTTTAGTAGTACCTTGAGCAGAACCAGAATCCAGAGAATTCAGCAGCACTGAATCAGACGGGGGAAAAACAAAGAAAGTCAAGCTTCGGATTTAGAAAAAAAAAGCTAACTTCTGTCTCATCTTACATTGGGAGGATCAGGCTAAACAGTCTGGAGGCAAAAGCGTGGCACATTTTAAATCTACAGAGAAAACAAGCTAGCAAGGATGTGAGATAAACCTCAGCACTTCTAAAGCCATCAAGTGATGCTTTAATCGTTTTTTTTTTTTTATGCATTCACATTTTTTAGTCAGACACCAAGTGTCAGAAAATTGAAATATTACATGTGGATGTCAACATACATTTGACCCCAGAGTTTAGCCGAACTTATTCTGGTGCTTGACACATGCAAACAGGGTCCGGTTCACACACACACACACACAAAACATGAGTGAGAGTGAAACAAGAAGCGGAGCTGGTAAAGCACGCAATGACAAAAACTTAAAGAAGTCATCACAGTTGAAAACATCATAAATAATTAAAACAAAAACAAAATAAAATGTGTTTCTCCTACTTACCGAGAATCAAAAAGAGAGCGACCACATCCATGTCTACCTGCTGTAGACTGAGGGACAAACAGACAGACAGACAGACAGACAAAGAGAGAAAGAGAGAGAGACCCTGTGCATCCTGTGTGTGTGTTCTTAAAGGAATAGTTGAGCATTTTTTGAGGTGAGGTTGTGTGAAGCTCTAACACACAGTTTGTCATCTTCTGCAGATGGTGGTCGGCGGTGTCGCGTTCAGAAGAGGAAGGAAGAAACCGCCGCAGCTGAATTCAGCAGTGTGCTGTTACAGATGGGGTCAACAGAGACATAGATGAAGCCATCTATGTAAAAGTGGAAAAACCATCCCTTAACAGGGGAGGGGGTCTGCGACACCACCTATCGCCCATTTA
>JAQLOL010014606.1:0-10789 GCA_029783665.1 Naso thynnoides
GTGAGTGCCGAGGGGCGGGGTGATCTCCTGGAGCACCTGGCTCTCGGCACACCTGCAGCTCATTGCTGCCTAATCAAACAGGCTTCTTAAGCCACACTCTCTTTGTTCTCAGTGCCGGAATATTCTCCATGGTTGCTTCAATGTTTTCACCTGTGTTTCCCGAGATCTCCTGCCCCTCGCCACGCGGTCATTTCTCCAGTGTGTTTTCCTCTTGTATTGTGAGTTTTGTGCATTGTCACATTTTTCTGTTGAACTTTGTTTTATTGCTTTTCTCCCAGTTAGCTGGTGATTTTCTGTTTGCATTTTCTGTTGTTTGTCTCATCGCACTGATTTTCTGTTGTTACTTTTTACTAAACTCTGTTGATTGAACTCTGCATTCTGGGTCCTGGTCTCCTTGCCTGGCACGTCACAGTATGGTGCTCTATTATCAGCTCTTTTAGAAATACAGCATCCCAAGAGTAGCCCTTCGCCGGACACCCAAAGGAAGAAGACAGAGAGGACGACCTAAGAGCACCTGGTAATGCACAGTAGAGGAAGAAATTAAATCTATGAGCCTAACATGGGAAGGTATCCAGAAAATAGCCCAGAATCGACCAGAGTGGGGAACCTTTGTTGCTGCCCTACTTGCTACTTGCCAGGAGGCAAAATGGGCAGTCAGTCAGTAAGTAGAAATACAGCAAGCCCATTTGTTACAACTGGTGCAGAAGATATCTCTCAGTATAATAAACAAACACCAATGTTTACTTTTTCTGTCAACAAGATCCCCTATTAAAAAGGGCAGGACAAATAAGAGGCACCACATTTGAGACGCTGTCTGTTTTACTGCACTTTCACTAGACCTCAAGTTCATAATGACACTTGGTTTATTTTTTACATTGCTATATCCATAGTGAAAACTTGAAATCCGGTCATTGAGTTATTCCTAACTCATCAGCCTCTCCTCATAAATGAAATGGCGCAACATTAATTTGACCACAAGCGGGGCTACCCCCTCCAGCATATTGTGAATGATATCAACAGTTATGTTTTCTGTTACATGGAAATACTGAAGGTTATTCAGACAAGAGTCCACTTTCACACCCATTTTGCTTGGACCATTTAGACAGAAATATTGCTTGTAATTGTCTTTTGTACGCAACTCAACTTCATCATCATCATATATGAACTGAGCTTTTTTTGTCAATCATACAAAACTGACAATCTGTTTGCAGAAAAACTTTTAAGATATCCACAAAGTGAATGCATTGCCAAATTATCTGCTGTTAGCAGGCAAACTGTACCATACAGGAGGTGGCTTTGACCTTTTAACTCTACTGTAAGGCCAGAATTTTGAAGAAATCTTAAGTCATCCAGAAGTGGTTGTAAAAATCTTGTCAAATCCATATATCTCTCTATCAATTGAGTTAAACAGAAGACAAAGATGAATGTTTGCAAGAGAGGAGTTGCACTGTGGTGGAAAATTCTTCAAGCTAAAGTGAACAGCTCCTAGCTTGTGTATTTTTGTCTTTGAACCCAGAGGGTTTGTCATTTCAAAGTCATCAAAGTAAAGTTGTATTTGAAGAGCATCAGGGTACTTTTTATACAACAGGTTTTTTGGAGTGAGACCTGTCACAGTAATCACACATTTTGTTATCAGTGCTATTCCTATCCTAAAGAACCAAGTCTTGCATTTCCTCATGTTGGAATAGAAACTTTAAAGTTTCAATGACAGATATGTATTGACATGTATCTGCTGCCAAAATCTGTTTCATTAGCAGTGTTGTGCATGAACAACTTCAAAAGAACGCATTCATTGAACACGTTCATTTTTCTGAGAATATTGAACTGAATGCAACGTATTTGTAAATAAAGAACTTGAACGTGAACTCGTTCAGATTACGTGAGAATCAGCGGCAGGGTTTAGGTCCAATTATTACTGAATTTCCCTTTTCCTGACGAGAGATATTTGCACTCCTGCTGCAACAGTATGTTGTTGTCACTGCCCACATTTTACCAGCAGGCGGCATCACACATAAAGTACTCGACCTGCTTCACACTGCATAACCCACGAAGCATTCTGCACACTAGCAGGTCATGCTAGCATTTCAAATATGGTCCTGTGGCAGTGTCCCCACCTTTCACATCAGAGACCTGGGTTTGTGCACATCCAGTGTTGAAATTCACACAAAATGTGTTAAACATGTAACGACACATTTTTTGTGTAATACTTTAACACATCTCTTTTAAGGGTGATAATTATTGGGTTGAACAGATACAGATACAGATAATGATACACCCCTACTTCACACCCACAAACGGTATTATGCTTACAACCCCCCACTAGTCAGACAGAAGTGAAAAAACATCTTGGATTAGAAGCATGTTCAAGTCGTCTCCAGTACAGCACTTAGTATGAGTCTGAGCTGGATGGCTGAGAAGCCAACATGCTGCCATGGAACAGGACAAAGACTAAAACACATATTACGCTTGGCTCACATATTACAATGCACTGAAAGCATTTGCTAAATGAACCAATAAGAAGTCTCAGATCACCACTAAGTGGTCTCCAACCTGTGTGCTTTAAACAAGAGGAGTTGCATTCAGTTACTGTGCTCCTGGTGAATGGTATGCTCATATTTTAGATCATTTTAGATGTATTGTTCTTGCCCTCGTGAAGCACACTGTGTTGTTTGTATTTGAAATGTATTCAATAATTAATTGATTGATGGACATTACAATCCATTTAGAAGCTGCCACTTATAATTACACTGTATGAAACAATAAATCAAAACATAAATTCATTAAACTGTTGGGATCATGGAAGGAGGACATCCAGGGGTGGACTTGCCATCGGGCAAACAGGGCATTTGCCCGGTGAGCCGATGGTGATTTTGGGCTGGGTCAGGGAGGGGAATTTTTTTTTTTTTGAAGGCCGGGTCCATTGGCCCTTCCATATGTCATGAATGGTATCCAAAACTGGTAAATGGGTCCATAGTCATGATTGATTCTTGGCTGGACCAAATAGCCTACAGCCAAGGGCTGATGCCCGCTTCCCCTCCCTCTTGGGCCTTGGCTGTCAATCAATCAATCATACAGTGAGAGGGAGTGAAGTGAATGAACATGGAGAGCAAAAGAAAGCGGAAAGGAGGCGCGGAGAAAATATGGGATAAAAAAAGGCCAAGTCCAGTCTGGGTTAGTTGTAGGCTAACGTGAGAAAATGTTAGAACCAAATCCCTAGAAAAATGTAGGTGTATTTTTCTGATTTATAGCTGTGTATAGTGTAAGACACAGAGACATGTTCAAGTGTTGAAGCGCAAGCACATATTCATAATTTGTTTAGTTTAAATATTATTGGTGTAACACACACAGACACACTCACTCATGTTCAATTAAGCGGATAGCCTACTTTCAAATGTTAGTCTGTGAACAATCCAGAGATGGTGTAGGTTATTCATGAAGATACTCCCTATTTTCTTAATGTTACATTTCACCCCATAGTCCGTTACAACTACAGTCTTACGTTATAACTGTCTTTGTGGTCCTTTAAGTAAGTACTGTATAGAATATTTGATGCAACTATTTTACCACTTTTTTAGAGTAAAGATATCAGTTAAGAAAGTGTGTTTTCGTATATTACAGTTTGTTTTCATTCATAGGCTTAATTTTCTTTCCATCAATACTTGGTGGGCCGGTCCAGGCTCAAAATGCCCCGGCCGATTTTTGTCCCAGTCCAGCCCTGAGAACATCTAAAGCTGAGTACTCACTTGTCAGTCGTTTTCTTCAAATCCAAAATAATTGCTAGTGAATCTGCTGCAGTCCTAAACAAAGGGAAATGGTTATTAGTTTAAAATTAAAAAGAAACTTCAAAAAATCAGTTTTGTGTTTCCATAAAGATTTAAGTGACTGGAAAATTACAGAGGCCACAACATTCTGACTGCTTGTCTCTTGAGTTCCAAAACATAAAAGGGTTAACCCCACAGATAAATGTTCTCAGGATGGGTAAATTCAATTAGAATATCAGCATATGATGTCACATTTTTCAACATTCATTATGAACCAAAGGTTAATTTGTCCAAGTTTGATTACCCCCACCTACCCACCCACCCCCCAGTGGAACAAAGTAAAAGTAAAGAACCATTAAAGCCAGACCAGAGAGGCCACTAAGTGCTGAGGTGTAGGACAAAAGCTGAAAAAGGTCCGATACAAGAAAATTACTCAGTTGTCAGTGATATGTGATATCCCAGACTTTCAGTATTCAGTGTTTTGGTTACTTTAGTGTGACATGATTGTGAGATGAACTGTGTTGAACTGCTGCATGTCTGTTAAGAGACCTGTGCTTCAGAAAAGTAAATGAAAGAGTGGAGAAATTTGTGTCAGAGTGTAAATAAGTTAGAGATTTTTTCAAGTAAAATCATTTCTTTTATTTTGGGTTGAACAGAATCTAACTTATATGATCAAACCAGGTAGAAAAGTGTGTGTGTGTGTGTGTGTTCACCTTATCTGTGCCATATGGTTATGCTTGCAGGCCACTGGGGGAAGGAGCCACCCAGCATTTGAAAAAATGACCACTGGTTTTCGTTCCTCCAGATACACAGTCTTCACATAGTCTTCTGTTGCCTACAAACAGTAATTGACAAATACAAACACACAAGCAGATAAAGTTCTTTAATGAAATTACATATACTCGGGGTGTAAAGATTCACCAATCTGAATTGGGAATTGATTTTTAACAGTAGAGATGCGAGTACATCCATGGAAATGTGCTTTGATTTGGACGATGGCACAGCGAGTGATGGGTTTACTGAAGCTTAGCATCACTGCTAATGCTATAAAGTGTCTCCAAATCTCATTTAAGGGTAAAGTTCAGAGTGAGACTCTGTGTCCTATTGGTAATGTTAGCACACCGTAACCGTTGCTATGAAACCCATGCTTTCAAGGAATAAACAACATGTTCAACAATGCTGACACGACATTTTTGAGGGAACAAAAGTCTTAGTATGGCAACCTGTCGGTTCAGTTAAAATCCAGGCTTACCCGTCCGGTACAGACTGCCATGAAAAACAAGTGGAAAAAAGAACAGCAGTCCCTTCAGTCCACCTACAAGCAGTCTGTTTTAAGGGGAGCTTCTCTCCCCACAATTATCTTCATTTGCTTTTCAACATTAATACAACACAGCAAACAAACAAACGGTGGATACATTATCCTAGTACTAACATGGACATATGCATCTGTATATGCATACAGATGACAATGATGCAACAAAATTACAAAATGTCAAGAGAAAGAAGACGAGAAAGAATAGATTATAATTGCAGAATAAAAATTAAAAATAAAATAAAGGGATGCTACTCCATCTTATCACTCAAAAATATCAGTGCACCAATTTTCCTCCTTATGACCATCCATTATACCATCCATCATTCAATATGATCTTCATCAGTCTTTTACAAGCTTATCCAAAAACCAGTGTCCAAGTCTTAAAAAACATCCATTTTTAAATTTAAATCTGCATGTTAGATATTCCATTAGAACGATCTCAACTATCAGTTTGTGCCAGCTAGCAATTGTAGATGGTATATTATCGATACATCAGCGTACTACACTTTTCTGGGTAGCAAATATTAAACAATCTTCTGTGATGGATCCTTTAATATTAGGACGACTGGGCAAACCAAGAAGCAAACCCTCAGCTTTAGCATCAATCGTGACACCAAAAATCAGGCCAAGCCTACTAAAAGTTTTACAGCAATATTCTTCAGTATGTACATGTCCAAAAACAGTGCACATAATTTCCCACCTGCACTGACATTTTGAACACATTTCAGACAAACTTGGATTCACCCTGTGTCTGAGCTGAGGGGTGATCTGGAAACGATATATCCTAAACTGAGTCTCGCTGGTTTTATTACGTATCAAAATCTCCTTTGCAAATTGCCATATTTTTACCCATGTTCTTTCATCTATTGCAACATTCAAATCATTACAACATCTGTGCTGAAGATAATCTAAACTCATGTTGCTGGGTAGGTTTAGCTCAGTGTACCCCGGCCCGGGGAGAGATTTCTACTTCCATCAAGGAGCAGGCGTTCTCTCTGTCATATCTGACAGCTAAATCATCTTCATCATCACTCCTTTATCAAATAAGACATCCTGCCATGTCTTAAATCCTCCATCCACACAGGTGGAGCAAAGTCTATCCTGTGGTGTACAGGAGCCAAGAAAGAAAGCTTTTTTGAGTGGCCCTCTGACTTTCCTATCACTTGTGAAGCCTGCAGAATCAGTTCTTATTATCATCTATAAAACCCTCAATTTTCTTCAGTTCAGGGGCAAATAAAAGACTTAAGAGTGCATTGCCTGCGTTAAATGATTCAAGATCTAGCCAAACTGATTCTGGATTCCTATTAATTCTTTCAGCAACATAGTAAAGCTGTGCAGCCAGCTGATAAAGTCTAACATTAAGAACAGCTAAACCTCCCAAATTAGCCATTTTTAACTGTGGTTTCTTTTTGTCAAATAAATTCACTGAACCAGTTATTTATCCTTTTGATTGTCTTATTATTAAGCAGAACAGGGACCATTTGAAAATAATAAAATAGTTTAGGTAGAATATTCACAGCAGAAGTGCTATCCATCAGTCCAGGTCATTGCATATTCTTTT
Organism: Naso thynnoides; assembly: GCA_029783665.1. Taxonomy (NCBI): domain Eukaryota; kingdom Metazoa; phylum Chordata; class Actinopteri; order Acanthuriformes; family Acanthuridae; genus Naso; species Naso thynnoides. The sequence goes on from JAQLOL010014606.1 coordinate 6,638, forward strand.
TAAAAGGGGCTTAAAATCTGTCTCATTCATTGCTTCTAATGAAGTAATCGAGATCCCAGGCAAGCAAAACCATTAGGTGACAATTTAAATGGCAATGAAATGGAGTTATTAGGACTGCCTCATGGCATGACTTTAAACGTAGAAAAGTTCATTTTATACCCTAAAAAGTTCACTTAACTGATTTATCAGCTCCAAACAGCTGGCATAGATGTCCTTGGGTTAGTCACAAAGAGTAGCAAATTATTGGCATATAAGGCAATTGTTGAGATTCCACTAAGATCCAGACAGCTCCTGATAGCCTCTGTGAGGGGCTCGATAATCGTGGCAAACAAACTGCCTCATCCCGGAGCCTACGGGGAAGTTTCAGAAGGAACGACCAATAGTCTGAACAGTGGCAAAAAGGTCTCTGGCTCAACCCAGCTGCAGAAAATGTCTCCAAGCCCAAAAGTGTTAAGAGCGGAGAAAAGAAAACGCCACTCGACTCTATCAAAGGCTTTTTCTGTATCTAAACTTATTACCACGTATGACAAATTTGCTGATGGGATAAATGAAGAATATATAAAAGAATTCTCATGTCGGGGCGCCCGGTGGCTCAGTTGGTAGAGCAGGTGCCCCATATACAGAGGCTGTGTCCTCGCCGCAGCTAACCCAGGTTCGATTCCACCTGTGGACTTTTGCTGCATGTCATTCCCCCTCTCTGCCCCCTGTTTCCTGTCCAACCTTCAGCTGTCCCGTAAATAAAGGCAAAAAAGCCCCCAAAATATATCTTTAAAAAAAAGACTTCTCATATTGTTGCAAAAGCTCCTTCCAATAACAAAATCAGTTTGATCTGGATGGATGATAGAAGGTAGGACCTTTAAGCCATCATAGTAATGTTTTGGATAATATTTTAAAATTTTAAAATCGACATTTGAAAAGGCTTATGGTGCAGAATGAAGCATGTTCATCAGCTGGCTTCCCTTTTTTAAGTAGATAATAATGATTTTTTAAGAAGTATAAAATTGACAGTAAAGACATTGTTGATACTATTAACATCAAATTTACTTTGCCGATTAGCATTTTAAATAGATGAAATAGTGTGAGTCAGTTTTTCTGTTTAAAGCCTTGCAGGATATTTACTTGGCCTATTACCATGCTCATATAGTCTTAGCAAACCTAATACTTTATTCAGCTTTGGGAGTGAGAAGAGAATTTAGAAAACCTCTTGCTGCCTTCATATTTACATCAGATGGATAACTGGCATATGTCCTTTCCAAATCAGCAAGCTCACTTTCCATTTCCTTTTGAGCTACTGGGGATTTATGGTTTTTACTCTCAACATAAGAGATGATAAGGCCCGTCACATAAGCCTTACAGGTTTCATGCAGCACCAAAGGGGGATACATCCACAGTTTTATTTATTGAGTAAAATGTTTCAAATTCTGAATAAAAGTACAATAAACTGAGTAACTGTGCCTTGAACTTTCAGGGGTTTGTGAAACACTGTTTTTTACTACACAGTAACTGTAAAAATACCGGGCTGAGATCAGAAACTGAAATGGTTCCTATATCACACAAGTGTGATATATAGAGTGAGAATAGCATGAAAAAATAATCTATCTTAGAGCTAGATTTATGAGTACTGGAAAAGAAGGTGAACTCCGTTAGGATGTATCAATCTACAGAAGTCTTGGAGCCCAAATTCCTCACATGTCTGCGAACGTCGTGAAGGGACACTACTTTTTGGAGGGTACTCCAAAGCTGTGGCTCCTGGGAGGAATTGGGATTTGGCAAAAGACTCCACCTACCACAGAGCATTGTGTTTCAAGTTAAGCAAACTCTGAAAATGCCTTTATGATAAAGTCTGTCAGATGTTTTAGTGGGCCATATAAATTAAGAACTGAGATATATTTCCCATACAGCAGGCCGTTGATTATAATATAACATCCATCACTATCCTTGACATGGGATTCCAGCTTGAAGGGTAATTTCTTATTAATCAGGATTCACACTCCTCGACTGTTCAAGGGTTAGGATATGAAAAAAGTTTAGCTGACCCAGACCTACACAAGTTTAAGATGTTTCTAATCCCTTCAATGGGTTTCCTGCAAGAGCGCAATTTTGACGACTTACTTTTATAAGGAAAAAGGAATCGTCTTTCTCTTAACTGGATGTTAAATATCTTGTACATTCCACAGACAGAGTTTAATACTAGGAATAGTCAGAATTAAAGTAACTTAAATTATACATGAAAATATCCCAAACTATTACTGCTCATAACTGTTAGACATTTGTCATCATCCAAAACCATCATCCATCCTATCTTTCAGGAGAGTAAATAATATCTTAGTGGAACTGAGCATTTAAATATACGTAAAACAGTGGCCATTCCAGAAAAATAACTAATTACAAGTACTAACAAACCATTCTAAAAGCCCAAAACTTTAACTGAAACAACAGAGAGCAAGTTCAAACCCTCTTCCAGGGTGGAGGACCTCTTGCCCAGCGCTGAACACACACATACCTTCTTAGCGGGCACAATAATTAGGAAGCTCACTAGTAAAATATAAACTTGTGTCCTAAACACTCCGGAATCACAAAAGAAAAGAGAATAGGGGGTGGGTGGGCGCTACAGGGAGGGTCAAATCGTATTTGGTGTGGTATAATTCCTGAGGGCAGTACTTTTTTTTTTTTAAAGGAAATAAATAAATAAATAAATTCAACATGATCCAGTATTAACCAATTCAGATGTGAAAAGGAAAATAGAGGAAAAGGAGAAGGCTGGAGGTCAATTTGATCCTGATCCTGATTCATAGAGAGCCTCTTATTGCTTCAAAATGTACTGTGTGCCCCTAATCAATTAATCCATGAAATTTTAGGACTCTTTGGAAGTGCACAGTAAACAGATGACATGTCACTTGACAGTAAAGTGACATTATTAGCTGAGATAGCGCGCATACACATCTCTTGTTTGTCTGAAATTTGTTGAAATCTTTGTCTTTGATTTGTCTAGCCAAGTCCATAACTCCCTGCCGGTCACTGACGTTTTTAAACATCATAGCCTTATGTTTGGAAGACATTCAGATTTTAAAAGAAAGAAGGAACAACTGGTCTGGTCATTTGTGAGCTCTGCAGAGAAAGATTAAGTTCACTGGAGCACGAAGCTAACACTCACCTCAAGACATGCTTTGCTTAAACAAGTGAAATTAAGTCAACAGAGATTTTTAAGTAAACACTGTGCGTGTGTGTATTTTGTATCTTTAAAATAAAACACACTTATAACTATATAAATTAACAAAGCCTAACTGATCTTCATGAGCAGGATCACAGCCGTCAGGTCATCTTTACAGTCACTGACATCTGGAGAAACTTCGGTCTCTACTGGAACCAGAAACGTCAAACTTCGATATTAGCGCACAGTCCACTTGATTCCCCCTATGACTGTACATTTTGATCAAAATATCACTCATTTCAATTCAGTACCATTCAAAGCTCACTAGCTTTGAAGAGAAAGAGAGAGGGAGAGAGAGAAATTGCACTGATTTAATAGACAGGTCTCACTGGCGTTAAATAGTGCCGTTGTAACTGCCTGCGGGAATTAGCACCGGTGTTTGGTATTTGCAACAAGGTGTATTTGCACAGGAAGGGGGCAATTTTGTGCAGAAGTTATGTATAATCCCTAATTTACATGCATGCAAATGGAACAGGCACAGCTAGGAGTGACAGTGCAGTTTGTGTGCATTTCACTCTTTGTACCTGCTTTTTATATATACATATTATATTTTATATTATATTTGTCTGTCCTGGTCACTAACCTCCTCTGCGACTGTTAAAAAGGCACAACAGTGCCTCCACTTCCTGAGAACACTCAGGGAAAACAACCTGAGTGCAAAGCTGCTGGTCTCCTTCTACAGATCAACAACTGAGACTATCCTGTCATGTTGTGTCTCTGTATGGTTTGCTGGATGCTTCGTTGCAGACAGAAAAGCTCTCCAGAAAATCATAAAGAGAGAAGTAAAAGTCACTGGTTGCCCCCTCCCCTCTCTGTCAGACATTGCAAACAGCCGCATTCTCTCAAGAGCCAAAAACATCGTTCAGGACAATACACACCCCAGTCACCATCTGTTTGAACTGTTACCCTCTGGCAGGCGTTATAGGTCCATCAAGTCCAGA
>JAQLOL010014607.1:0-10788 GCA_029783665.1 Naso thynnoides
TCTCTGGAGGTCTTCTTTGATGAGTGTCCGTTCAGAAAAAGACCCTGGGATCATTTTACGCTGGATTATCCCTTTAACAGTAAAATCACTTTAATATTGCAGCTGGTACTATTACTGTACCGTATCTACTGTGTAGCTTGTGGGATCAGTAAAAGTCTTATCTTAACTTAAAATAATACATCTTAATTTATGTGTTAATAAGATTTTGTATCAAAAAACTGGAAAGCCACTGGTAACTAACGTTTTCAAATAAATGCAGCAGAGAAAAATGTACAATATTTGCCTCTGAATTACAGTAGCAGTGCAGTATAAAGCAGAAAAAATTATAAAATATCTTTATATTGTATTTCAGTAGGTGTACATAATTGCTTTTATTGTATTGTAATTCATGATGGGACTGGCATGAAGCCACCATTATGCACTGACAGGGAACATGCCGATTCACTGAGCTGACTCCTCGATCACCACGGTCACAGTTTGTTTTTTTAGGTCAGTTATTTCCTGTTTTGTCGTCAAGCTCCTGCGTTTTTGTAATTGTTGTTCACATTCCCCTGTGTTCCCTTTTTATTTTGCTTTGGTAATTGTTGCCTTGTGTTACATCCTTCGTCCTGCTTGGTTTCCCTCCTGTTTGATTGCGAGCCCTGCCCTCATGAGTGTCACCTGTGTTGACGACCTCACCTGTGTCTCTTCTCCCTTTGTATGTAGCCTCAGTGTTTCCCTTCTGTGTTTGTCAGGTTGTGTTTTTTCCTTCCCCAGTTCTGTTTCAGCTTCCTTGTCCTCTCTGTGTCTTGTGACTCCAGTTTGTTGTTTTATTCAGTTTTTGTTTCTTTTTCTTAGTATTTTTGTTGCCTTAGTTGCTCTGTTTTTTTTTGTTGTGGTGAGCTGCATTTTGAGTCATGTGGTGTTTCCCTCCAACAAGATGTTCATGATTACAGTGCTTTCATGTTATCACACAGCGCTATGCTGTGTTTTATGATAAGAACCAATGGAAAGGGTCGAATCTTCAGATACAGGTTTTACGTAACTGTTAGAAATTGAAACAGGGTTGTTTTTTTTTTAAAGATAACATATAAAGCATGTGAAGGGCAGGACTGAATGCAGAGGGTAGAAGAAAGGAGTCTGATTAAGTCTGAATATGCTGCATGTGATGTTTTTACTGCTTGATTTACGGGGCTGTGTGGGTGATGTGTACATCCTGGCTTTAGTATGAGGCTTCCCGTGAACTGTATTGTAACTTGAACGAGGTGAAAGGACGGATCTTATAGGAGAGGCCTTATGTAACCTTACAAATACTTAAAGGTTCACAGCACAAAGCCGGGTCAAAGGGCAGCAGCAGAGAGAGGAGAGAGTCTGGAAATGGCTTTCATATACGTGTGCGTTTGCAAAAAGAATGCATGCTTCCTTCTCTGGAACAAGGTTAGGCCATGAGGAGTTCAGCCTAATAAAGAGCAGTTTATGTGTCTGTCCATAAATATGAAGAAATTATGCCTAGATAAACAACGCTTATGACCCACTAACAAACATCCCAACCTATTTTGTGTTTACAATTTGTAGCTGGCTATGAAAGTGAAAATTTATACATATGCACTAACTTATTCTTGTCAAGTCACCGGAGTTTTACAACATAGGGCTTGTCACTTATTTTAACAGCCAATCAGCTTGTACCGACACCACCTGTCACGAGAAGCACAACGTAGAGCAGCCAATAAGAACTCTCCGAAATGACCCATGATTGGTCCTTCACGGCCTACATTTTTTTAAGCCTACAGACGGACCCAAAGAGAGGTACAGAAGTCTAGTGTTCTTTCAGAATTCTTTCAAAATGCTGAAAGGTTATTATGGGATTTTTTTCTCAATAACAGCAAAAATAAACTTACCCTAACTTTAAGCTAGTCAGTGTGGTAATCTTTTAGTCTCCGAATTTCTTGTAACTTTCATCTTTGTCTTAAATGAATAATTGCTGATTCAAGTTGTAAACATCTTGCTTTACCGCTTCAACAAAGCTTAAATCAAATAAAAAGTGCTAGAAGACTGATTTTATTACAGTTATGAAGACCCAGGCTAGCCATTTACTCCCTCTTTCAGTTTTTATGCTAAGCTAAGCTAACTAATTGCTGGCTCCAGCCTTGCATGTAGGACAGATATGAAAGTGGAGCAGCTTTTCTCAAAATGGGCTGGTAGTGACAATTCATTGACAAGTCATAAAACACACACGCACGCACACACACACACACGCACACACAGTTTTGACAGAGTGGTGTCATTTTGTGTTTGACACCCTCAGTCATTGTTTGGATGTGTTCTGTCCTTCCAGCGGTGTAATTACAGTCAAGGGAGCAGCCATTCCCATACAGGGAAAGTTTTTTTATTTGCTGAGTTGCAGGTTTAGCCTCTGTTTCACACTCAGACGCATTTGGCTGTGCCAAGCTGTGGCAAGCACAGCTATAGCCACTGACAGACCTTGATAAGACTCATTTGAAAAGGCAGCAGTCAGTGAACCTGTCGCTCTGTGTGCCAAGGACAACATGGAACTTACATAAGAGCGGTCACGGATGAATCCATCCATGAAATTTGCCTCCCTCAAAAACTTTGTGCATATTGACCTGAGCTTTGTGTGTGCTTGGAGATTATTTCTATTTTATGTCTATTTAGTCCAGGTTAGTGATCACATGCTAAAGGATGATCAAGAGAAGGTGTGTGTGGTGAAATATCCTCAGGTGTGTGTGTGATGCAAATTAACGACTCAAAAATTTCTCTCATAATATTGTGAATCTAGATGTTGATCTAGCTGTGGCAGTTCAAATGTCTTATTTGCTGCTGTATATATAACATTTTAAATTTTATAATGACCCTTATATGAGTATGCTCCAGAAGTTGCAGCAGTTACTGAATATGTTTTCTTTAGCTTGGTTAATCAGTGACTATAGTTAAAAAAAAATCTGTGTCACTCTTTTAAAAAACAGCTTTAGCTCTGTGCATGACTCCAAATGAGAATTACTTAAAAAATACTAACATCAGTAGCACTAAAGAGTATGAGCACATGTACCGTAATTATACTACTCATAGTTTATATTCATGCTCAAATCTAGAAGACACAGTAAAGACTTAATTAATTGCGTGTGCGTTTGATTTATTAATCCACAGCATGATTAGATAACAAACTAAAATGTTGAGGTCAAAAATGGGTTTAAGTTGAATATTTGAGCATTAGCTGTGAAGGGAGTAACTTATTTTAGGCTTTGATTAGGAAAGATGTCATGTACGACTTTATCTTTGTTTTCCTGTAAAAAAAACAACATTTCAGTTTTCCAATAGCAAAGAAAAACCAACTATCAGCTTTTTTTGACATGTTGTGACAGGAAGTGGGGGAAAGTTTATCTCACATTCAATGTTACCTCATTTGGAGATGCTACATGATGTTTTTGTACTTAATTAAGATTTTCTTGGTATGTTTATGTATTACCACCATGACAGTATGTCACTAAATTTAATGAAATCTTTATCAGTCACCGGTCCTGTTTAAAGTACAAAAGTCATACTTGAGTAAAATGAAAGATACCTCACAGCAAAATTACTTTTGTAAGAGTGAAAGTTGCCTATTAATACTCGAGTAAAAGTCTTAAAGTAGCTGGTAAGTATCAAAAGTACCATTAATATAAATGTTCTTAAGATTGAAAGTAAAAGTACATGTAAAAAGCAGTCAAGTTTGACTTTTTAAAAACTGCTTATTATTTATTTTTGTAGCTTCTGGTCTATATGAGGACAAAGTATCTCAGTCATAAAACAAAATGAAGATAAAGTGATGACTAGTGTTTTCTCAAAGCTTTCTAAACTTTATGAACTCCGTTGAGCCTGATTTGAACACAACAGGTAAAAGTTCGGCTCAAGTTGAATCTGTACCTGAGTGACTGCTTCTGTGTCAGAACAATAAAATGATTTAAAATCAAACATTAAACATGACAACAGCAGCACGCAAAGTAGAAAACACAGTCATTATTTTTACCATGACTTAAAAGCACCTGTGTGAACTCGCCCCGACATGATCAACCAGTTATCCAACTTCTTACAGTCTGTGATCCAACTTTACTGGCTACCAAAACAAAACAAAGAAAAATCAGTGGCTACTATTCTACCAAATTTCTTCTGGTTTTATTTAGTAACAAATAATTAAGATACTTATGGAAAATGGAATGGAGTAAAAGTATCTGTTTTCTTTGGAAAATATTGTAAAGTAAAAGTAAAAGTCTACCAAAACAGAAATAGTAAAGTACAGATACTGAAATAAATAAATAAACTACTTAAGTACATTAACAAAGTATTTCTACTTCATTTCTATACAACAACAGTGTCAGTCGCTTCCAGTTTGGGCTGCAGGTAAGGATTGGTGTGCTTATGCGCTGAAGGGAATAATTACAAGTTCAATGCTGCAGCTAAGCTATGAAATGTTTCTCAAAGAAGCTGTGAGATTTGATTCCGTGTTAAGTATTTGGTTTTCGGCCGAATGAAAAACACAAGTTTTCCCCACTTACAGGTCAGGAAGTGGAAGATGCTGTCGCGACATCACGGTGACAGCGCAGGCAAGCAGAAGGAAGCAGAGTCCGACGTCCACCTGGGCGGCTGTCAGTCGTGGGGAATCCACACTTCGCCCCTGTTGGCCAGTCCGGTCATGCTGGAGTGCTCCGTCTGCAGTGGGCCCTACATCAGCTACGCCCTGGAGGAGACCTGGCAGCCACGCCAACGCACACAGGCAAGTCCATTCAAAGATTTATTTCCTTCTGTTTTCTCCAATAGTACAGTGTATAACATTAACACTGGTAGCATTGAAGGTTTGTATCAATAAAGCCCATTTATCTGTTAGTTCCTGTGTGTTCACATCAATTTACGATCTTCTTCAGTGTAACAGTTGTGTGCTGCACAAGTTGCTATGATTTAAGAGGATGCTGCTTTATTGTTTTTTGTTTTTTTTGTTTGTTTTGTTTTGTTTTGTTTGTTTTCTGAGGTTGCTCCAGTTTAAAAACAGAGCATTTGTTCAGTTCACAGCAGTAAAAAGTGCTGACTGCTACACGACTGTTACTGCTGAGCAACACAGCTCATTGGTATTCAGCAGAACCTGACCCACCTTTGCAGCAATGCTTGCAATAGTCATGCAGCTGCTGAAGAGGTTAACACCTTTTTTTCTTTGGTGATCAATAATTTGCAAGCTACTGTATCTGAACTTATGGCATTATCGCAGCACACACATCTTGAGTGGGTTACAAGCTAACAGAAGCACAAATAATTTAATATGTTTTTGTCTTTTTTGCAGTCGAAGGGTAGATTTGCACCTTTTCTAGACTTTTACCAAGCAAACTGCGTAAAGCCAGTCCCAAAAAATAAGATTTTGTGTCATAACATAAGAAATCATTGATGGTTTGGTGGCTTAACACAAACGGAGCAACGCCTGCGAGCAAGTTCAGGCAGACAACTTGAGCTGCGCTGCTATACACGTGACACGCCCCACTCTCCACAACCATCTATCAAACGCACCTTCGCAACCTGGCGGACTATTTAAGCAGTAAAAATCTCCCAACTCCCCCTCTGCCTGTCAACGCTCTGCTGCCCTGCGTCAGTGTTGTGCTTGCCCCACCTCCGCCCCAGCATCCACCTGCAGGCTCTGGGGGGGTTTTGCTACGTGTTTTCTCATCACTTCTCAACATCTCTATGTTAACCTATCTGTGGGGAGCGATGAGGTTGGAGCCTGGACGCCAAACATGTAACATGCATTTGCTGCTGCAGTAAACGTTTCAAACGTGAGTTGTCCGACTGAAATTGATTTTTGTGGTCAATCAAAATATGAAAAAGAGCAATGATTCTGTGTTTGCTGTCGATATGGGAAGCTTCAATAGAAGGAAACTTAACAGTACAATTATTATTTGCATCTCAGAAGAGCTGGACAATATAAAGATATTATATAATATTGAGATATGAAACTTTAAATCGTCATCATGTTATAGAATAAATGATATTTTTTCCTGATTTTAAAGGCGGCATTAAAATAATGTTATTTTCACAATTTATCAGACGGCTGTACTTGTTTTAATACCTGCCTTTACCCATTTAGTCATTATAACTACATTACTAATGATTATTGCTCAAAAATGGAATTTTGCTCATATTTTTTAAAAGTACTAATAGTCATCCCCACAGTATTGTCACATCAGAAAAAGGGACTTTGGTCAAAAAATTCAAAATTCTGATTCTGTCTCGTGCTTTTTAGGAGATTTAAAAATATCAAGATGTACTGTATATCGTGTATTGTGATAAAGCCTAAAAATGCTGCGATATTATTTCCATGACATGTCGTGAAGCTCTACATGTTAGTTATTTCCTGAAGGCTGTGGTGCTTATAAACCACCGGAGCAAACTTGTTCTTCTTCTTTGATGGCGAAAATCAAAATATTTTCATCTCCTTCCCGTCAAATGTGCTTCATCTTCTGACTCACAGTCAAGTCATACAAGCCTCTACCTCTCCTTGACCCTCACATAGACTGAAACTATTCCACCCCCACTCTGTCTTTCTCTGCCTCGGCTCGAACAGCCCAAACTTTTCTGCCTTCTTTTGGGAACATAAATCTGTGATGAAATATTAATGAACAGAAAGTCTGGATTTCACCGCCACATCTCTATTCTGAATCGATAAACAACTTAAAGAAGGAGAAAGGAGGAGCAGAGGGAGAGAGGACAGAGGAGTGTGAATGTTTAAGTGATGTCTGACTGCAGAGAGCTGCTGACAGTGTAAGAGAATAAGAACAGTGAGCATGTGTGTGTGTGTGTGTGTGAAGATGGATAGACTAATACCAGCTTTATTAGGACTTATATGGAGATCAAATAGCTAGCATGAAAGGCAGATTGTTAAAAGCATCTGAATGAATAAACAAACTGATGAGATTTACGTGAATTGCGCGCACACGCCGTAATACACACATGCCCACACTTCCGCTTGTCTTATTCTCAGCAAGCACCCATGGGAGAATACTGAGAGCCACGATAAGTTTTCAGAGCTGCAGCGTGGAATAGCAAACTAGACTGTATTTAACAGAGACGCTTTGAAAAGCCGATGAGTGACGGCAACAATCAGAAAAAGCTCATATCTGACACGACGGCTTGGTGTCATGGGAACGTGCTGCGATGCAGATGCTGCTGGTCCTTTGACAGCTGCCAGTCACACTGCGAGAAGGAAAAATACAGCTTTGGTTGTTGCTATTGAGACATTTGTGCATGTGGACATTTTTGTTTCCTCGCACATTTCTGAGCTGTTCCCTCACTGGAGCAATGCATCGAATTTTAAAACCAAATGCAGCAAAGGTCGACACTCCCATCAGTCTATATGCAGTGGTGGTCCCTTTGAATGCTTCAGTTAAATTGTACTTTGTGAGAGTATTTTCATTCAGCGTGTTATCTTGTATTTACTTTCATGTTAAGATATTCATAATTAAACAAATAGTTAAGAAATGATGAAGACTACACCTGTGGTTTCAAAGCGCTACGGCTTGTGGCATCTATTAAAAAAAAGCACCAAAGAGACATTCTCACCGCAAAATCCCTCAGATGGTGTCATTAAAATAATGGTGCAAAGTCCAAATTATCCAATATGTCGCATTTAAAAGGAAAGATTAGAGTCCCAAAAGTGACATTTGCCGTTTCTTCCTTCCAGTGGTGGCAATCTGACCCCTTTGCTGGAAACAATGATAGTGGAGGATCAACAGCTAGGTTCATGACTTAAAGGAGTCTGTCTTGTCTTATAATGTCTATATAATGTCTTATAAAGCCCTTATCACAAGCACATACATGTACAGGTCAACTCTTTGAGTACTACTATAAAAGTAGTCCAATGTCCCAGACAGACTAATGCAACTTTCAATTATTTGAAACAGACATACCACAAAAGTTATTAAAGGGATATTAAGGATTTTTTTTTACATAGGGCCTCATTTTAGACCGACTCAGTCCTGTTTCTATTGATAGAGACCAGTTTCAGCTCATTGCATGCAGTACAGAGTTTGGACAGCTCGCACTTCATCGCTAATGCTAATGCTAGTGCAACTCCAACTCAACACTCCACAGTGCACCCAAAACAATTTGAGTATGCCAACAGTCTATTCAGGCAAATTTGAGCGTTACTAGAATAATTTTAGAAGTCAAATTACAACTGAATTTCTTTAATTTGTGGCTCTGTTACTGTTAACGGCGCAGGAAGCCACTAAAGTATTTATTTCCTGTTGCTGCTTATCTTACCAGAGTCACAAATTTAAAAAAAAATCAGCTATAGTTTGACTTCTAAAATTATTCAACAAACACTCGAATTCGCCTTAACAGACCGTCATCATTTTCAGCCTGCTTTGGGTGCACTGTGAAGTGTTTAATCAGAGTTTGGTAGTGGCTACTGTTGGCTTGCTACTGGCGCCGCTGACGTGCACAAGCATCAGAATCAGCGGCAAAACGCGAGCTGTCCAAACTCTGTACAGCATCAAAGGAGCTGAAAATGGTCTCTGTCAATGAGAATAGGACTGGGTAGGTCGAAAATGAGGCCATAGGACTAAAAATCAGAAAAATTCCTGTAACTTTAAACGCTCTGCATTGTCACTCAAAGAGCTAAACTTGATAGCTGCTTAACTCATGTCCTTCTAAATTAGGCCATAGACTTATCAGTCACCCATTTTACCCTTTAAAGTACATTTTGTTCAGGATTTTAACTTTAAGATAAAGCCTTGTAATAGAGTATGTTAATATTAGTTTATGGGTAATTTTACTTTAAAGATGTGAAACTTCTTCAGTGCTGTCATTTACATTTAAAGGATTTTAAGCTCTAATGCGGTCACCTAATGGCTTATATTTCTTTTTGTATATTTACTAGTTGCTACTAAACATCAAGAAACAGTTCCTTAATAGAAAGTTTGGAGCAGCAGTTTATAATGTAAGCAGAGTAGAAGTCCTGTTCATGTCTTGGCTCAAGCTGAGCGAGATCAGTTTCATCCTGGCGTTCAGTCTCGCTTAAGCACAATAATACTTGTGTTGTCATGCTGTTGTTAGAGCTGAAGTTTCTCACCACCTTTAGCACGGCACTCGAGTGATTCAGTGCAGTCTCACCGTGGAAACGGAGCCTCATTAACATGTCATGTGGGGGGACCAACAGAAACTGGGGCATGAACAACAAGTCTGGGTCAGAACCAGTGGTTTTAAAAAAAAAATGCTGATTCAGCATGTTGCTTTTCAAACACCTCAGGTCCTACAGTTGCTGCTCTCTCTTTACAAGCTCAGAAAAGCAGCTTAGATCTGCGGTTTCCCAATTTTTTTTGTCTTGTGACCTTTTAAAACAAAGCAATGTTTTGTTTTTGACGCCTCACGGTTACATTTGGGCATCATTTGTGACCATTTCAGGCCGACACTTTCTCTCATCTTTTGTGTAATCAACTTTTAAAGATAACTTTTTTGGTGTTACACAAGAAAACACGCGATGAGGAAGAACACTTAGAGAAAATTCTACATAATTAAGTATAACAGTAACATTTCTGCATGCTTTTGTTCTGTTAATCATCTAGTGACCTCTAAGATCGGACTTGTGACCAATCGTCGGTGACCACTGATCTAGATTTCAGCTCCACCAGCTTGTATTTTCGAATTCTTTTAATTGGAACATTATAAGCCTGAGGGCTGTACAGCTCTCATGTCAAACACCTATTATGATTCAACTATATGCAAACAAAGAACCTGAACTGGATTTGCAGGGTTGTACACAACGATGCCATAGTGTTACCTAATATGTCAGGTCAGGCATCAGTGCAATCTATGTCACAGGAATATGTGTGTGTGGGTGTGGGTGTGTGTATTTATGCAGCACTTTAACTTTAGAGTCCCTACAAGTAACTTTTAACTGGTCTAAATTTAATACTGATGCTTCACATCTTACCTTTATCAAATGAGACCATCAGCGAGGTGACTGGAGATTACTATCCTGTCTTTTACAATACCTTTGCCCAGTCAGCAGGCACGCTACAAAATAATTTATGGCACACAGACCAGAGGAGACGATTTTGTTGTTATGAACACGATCGAGTCGCTGTTCTGGCTGTTATGGACAAACTGGTATTATGCAAATAAGTGTTGTTGTTTTTTTTCGCTCTCTTCCAAAACAAATGCTGCACAAGGTCTTTACAGCAGTAAGCAGAACCACTTTTGTCCACACACGCCGCTACAACCAACACAAAATGAAACTTCCTTGGAGAGGGATTTAAAGGAATACACCATCTTTTATTTATTTATTTGTTTGTTTGTTTGTACCATTCTTTTGACTGTGCTGCAAAAACAAGGAAATGACAGGCAGAGATCGCCCAAGGTAGTCAATGGGAAGTGCTAGCCTGCCTCCACCTAAAGTCGTCCTGTGTGCATGTTGTGACTTGTTTATAGTGCTTTCCAATGGGGAAATTGCTTTCAATGGTTGGGTCTAAAAAACTTAATATATTTAAATTACAGAATGTGTTCTTGACCTTCTCTATATATAAAGCATCTTGAGACAATTTTGTTGTCATTTGACACTACATAAACAAAACTGACTTGACTTGACTTTAGTTGTATTACTATTTATGTGAGTACTACAGTAAGAGCTAATCTGACTCTATAAACAACATAAAGGTGAATAAACAAGTCACAACGAGCACACAGTACGGTTTAGAGCTGTTGGAAAGTTTATCTGATGACTTTAAGTGGAGGCAGGCTAGCACTTCCCATTGACTACCAGTGTTTGAGCTAAGC
>JAQLOL010014608.1:0-10787 GCA_029783665.1 Naso thynnoides
TTCACATGTCCTTAGAACATTATTACCTTTACTTTCTAAAATTCACATTTAAACTGTCGGTCATCTTGTTCCCTGCCTAAGCACAATGCCAAAAAGTTGTTTCCCAAATTGCCTATAGTTTGTATGTGTCGGATCCACTGCACCCCCGCTCCCCGGGAAAAAGTTCAGGCTCAGGATTTTTTTTTACTTTAAGCCCTGTAACCACAAAGGGTGTAACCAGGGCCTGGCCGATATGGGATTTTTGGGGCCGATACTAGTATTAGGAGGTAAGAAGATTCTGATATCCGCTATATTGGCCGATATTGTATAACTAATACTTTGAATTTGGTCATCAAATACGTGTAACAAAGATCTGTTATGGAGGCAGGAAATTTAACAAACTTTATTCCAAACTTCAGTGCAATGAACAGTAAACACCTATTACCAGTTAAATAATGGACCGCCCTTTGCTTGGACAAACTATGTGATTACACCATTTTAAATCACAAGCCCAAACACTTTTTCCAGCCTTAAATAACAGTTTTAATATCAGCACTTATTTGAGAGCATATACGCTAGGACCTAAAATTTGCAGGGGATTGTGAATATCCCACATAATTTTATGAGATCACGGAAATCTAGAGTTTTACTGCGGGACAATTCCTCAAATGGAGGCAAATCCTTTGTGTTAGGTCAAATGAGATGCAATACATAGTTATGATTAGACGTGTTCATAAATTTTACTGGAGAGAAGGAGGGAGGACAATGCATCATGGCGTGAAGCAGGAGCAGCGTTTCTGCTGGTAACATTTTGCTGTGACCGCCACACCAGAACAAAATGTCAAAAGCAAATAAAATGTTTTGCCATCAGTCAGCTGTTACGTTTCCTCAATATATACATGGTTATTATTATTTACCTGCAAGGCCTGTGCTGCTTTCTTTGAAGTCTCAACAGAAGGTGAAGATGACCCATGACCAAAAGTCTATGAACACACAGCGTCATGAAGAAGATTCAGAGATTCACATGAGATGTTGCCTTAATTACCTGATCTATTGTTGCACATTCAACCCACGCTGGACTCGTCATGTCAATCAGCTGTCACTCTGTTAGAATCCAGCATGTAATGGGAAAATGTCACATTTCCACACAGTCACAGAAAATAAAGTCACAAGAAAGTAAAGTGTGCAGCGTCCTTCTCATAACCCAGTGCACCACAGGATCTCTCCTCCTGCAGCTGCTGATAGCCTGTCACAGCAGGGCTGGTCCTAGACATTTTGGGGCCCTAGGCGAGATTAGGATTTGGGGCCCCCAAACTGCTATTGCATCAGTTAACTGCCATTACATGTTGTCAGTTGGATTTTTTAATGAAATATTTTTGGATTGTTTACTTTATTATTTAAATAAAGGACATTGAGGAACAACTTGGATGCAACCAATGTTTTTTATTACTAATTCACTGCAGAAGTATTGGATAGGGACTCAGCATTGGCAAATACTCAATATTAAATGACTAGGATCTGGATAGAGAGGAAAAAAAACTTGATCGGGACATCCCTAGTATGCACTTTTATACTTTGACTAAAGTTAAGGATTTGAAAAAGTACCTTAATTTCTACCAGTCTATTTTTAGATCAGTATTTGCACTTTTGCTTGGAATTTAGCTCCCCCACTACATTCCCCCGTCCCCCCACTCAGAAGAGCATAAAGGCAGAACTCCCCACCTGTTTGGAAAACTAATTTTTGGCACTGTGCACAGATACCAATATATCTGCAATAGGCCAATGGCTGATAATATCGGCAAATTGATATACCAATTCAGTCGCGCCCCAGGTGTAACGATACATCATTGTATCAATGCATTGATTAATACTCCTTTGCTCAAACTACACCGATAGGTTAAGGGCAAATTGTCCTTCTAGTGTGACTGACATCGATCCAAAATCTTTTCCAAAGCAATTCATTCATTCATTCATTCATTCAAAAATCAGTTGTATTCATAGTAAGACTTTGCACCTCATATTTAACATCATAGTTGTTGTGCTGCATTCACATTGAATCAGGCAGAAATTAGGCATTAAACTGGATGTTATGTAAGTGGATGAGAGCAGACAATAATAGTCACAAAACAATTTCATTAAATGAATTTTATTCCATTGTTTGTAAACAATATAACATCAACGTAGCAACACATCTTCACAGGTGTTTCGTTTTGCTGTCCTTTTATTCTGTTAGACTGTTTTGGGGTTTTTTTTGTGTATTTTTTTTGCCCTTGCCGTTCTTGGGGTGTCTTTCGCCATCTGCCTGGTTCCATGTGAATGCAGCATTACGTGGATGTATTTTTCATACCCATAATGGTAAATGGTTGTAAACGTTACTCCAGTTCATTCTCTGATGTTCTGGGCATGCGTATTGCATCAGCAGTGTTGCTTCAGATAATGGAGGATCGTGACAGGAAAGCATCATGAGAACGAGAGATTTTCAGATGGCGTTTTCATTTCACACAGACTGAATAGAGGCCTTGTACTAAATGTTTGTGCAGTTCAGTGTATCAAGCTTTTCCAGTGTTTTACCTCCTCTGCCACTGTATAGAAATAGGCATTTTACTTACCTCTGTTTTTGGCAAAAAAGTATTACTTTATTGAATTCTTTATTGAATTATATTTTATCATGTTGCTCTAAATCAGACCATATGCTTCTTGTATTGTATTGCCAGCCACGTATCATAGTACGCATTGTATTGTTGTTAAAACATATTGTTACATCCCTAATAGCCACAGCTTACAGCTGATGGAATATACAGTAATGAGGCCATGTCCCAGTGTCCTGATTTCAGACAACCAGGTGATATTTGGCTCCTCTTTGAAGCTGATAAACTGAAGCCTCTCCTTTAGTTGATCTAGAGACCTTCTGCATAGCATTTCCCATAGCTTTGTGGTATTTTAAGATGGCTGAAGGGTGCACTGGTGTGAGGAGTTTCCTGACCAGCTAAATATAGCCACCATGTATCAATAAACCATCCCTGTGTTTTGCCTGTTTGGATTGTATGTGGGCTAGAACCCTCTGAAAAAGTTTACTCTGGACCACAGTTTCATATTCTTTTACATTAGTATGTTAGATGAACTCCATCTTATATCTTAAAAGAGAATCTGCCGTTACTATACACGTATAAGTATAGGGTGAACAAATAAACCTTTGTTGCAAGCTTCAGCTTACTTAATGTCCTTGTTTAAAATAAGTGTGATATGGCCTCTGAGAAATTTTGTACCAAATGTGTTTGGTGAAGTTTATGCCCCAGCAGTGTGTATAATACTATGGAGTTTTGGACATGTGGTCTTTAAGTTCAGAGTTATGTAATGTAATGTAAAAGGTATTTTCTCCACTCAAAGTTTCTGTGAACCAGTGGTGGGCATTCTAAGTGCATGGCAGCAATCCTTTTATCTAGTTTAATTGCCAATATGTTAAGTTCGTTACACATTGCTCTTAAACTGTTCAAAGTTTTCTCATGAGGTGATGAAATCAGCAGAGGCTGTTAAACTTTGCACTGGCATAAACATCTTGACTGTTTTTTTACACCTGGATTTTAATCAAAGGCTAGGCCTGCATGTGTAAAAGAGGGATGTTATAAGTGGTTTATTACAGGTTATAAATCTCCAACAAGACATTTGTACCACTTCCTGTTACAAGGTGTAGAGGGCTAGCAAGCAATGTGCTCAGTATGCTCTGCTGATGTGTGCATCTCTGCATTGACTAGGGTTGCGCAACCAGCTCTACTTTCAATCATCTAAACAAATTTAAAAGAGATCACCAGTGGATGCTTCAATCTTGCGAGGGGGTTTGAGAGACGCGTTACTGCACAGCAACAAGAACTTGAAGTCATCATTTTGTACAGGTAAAGAGAAAGAATTTACTGCTGCATATGTGACAAAAAATGCAGTCATGTGCAGCAAGCGGTGTGTTAGGATTTTAATTTTGACTGGGCCTTACGTCTACAGAAGGCAACACATACGGACATAGAGCTTAAAATGATTCCTACCTGAATTGTGTCTCTGTAATGCATTGAAAGCATAAACCTTTTCTGCTGAGACAAGCTTATAAATTGACATTGCAGACATTGCTAGTTAAAAGTCAATCCTGCTCTCCCAGTGTCACAGTCCGCTCTGCTGCTCAGCCACACCTCATCAGCTAATTGCTTCCACCTGCTGCTGTCACCTGCTCACCATCTCCAATCAAGCCAGTATATATGCAGCTTCACTCCATTCACTCTTTGCCAGATTGTCTTGGCTCTCATGCCTGACTCTCCAGCACTCTTTTCCGGACTGATTACCTGGTTTCGACCCAACCTGCCTCTTACCTTTGCTTCACGTCTCAGCCCCGGTAAATCCACCAGCCTTCTGTTTCCGACTACAAGTATTGCCTGCCTGTTTCCTGCTGCTCGTCTGCCTGTGGCTGGTTGGCACTCAGCCTGTTCCTGCTCAGTCAAGAGACCCACTTTGCTTCCGTCTGCAGTCAGTTTGTGTTTCTTCCCTTCCACCGCACACATTGAGCTTGTTGTGAAGTGTTGGACTTTTACCGGCTCACGAATCCCGAGCTCTCCCTGCCTTCCCCATTGGTCCGGTGGTAACTTGCTTGCCTGGCGCATGGGAGAACTGGGTTGGAATCCTGCTGCGCTCACCTGCTCTGCTCTGCTACTCCTGCTGGTTTGCTGTGCTCATACTTCAATCTTGTTGAATAAAGACTGTTTACTCAAGAAACCTGGTTCGTTTGTGCTGCACTTGGGTTCACTCTATACCCGTTACATCTACAAGACTGCAGGTAACATGAATTACAGATTATAAAACAAATAAAGGGTTACATTACAACAGTCACAGTAGGACACTCACTAATTTTTGTTAGATTTCCAAAATGTCAGTCAGTATATTTATAAGGACACTAATATTCCAATATTAAACTGATTAAGACAGTACTCTAAATAAAACACTGCCATGTAAACTGCATTTTCCGATTACCTTTTAGTTTTAGTGGCATTACAGTACACATGTAATCACAGTATGCCCTCCTATTGGAGTTTCCACAGTGTTTTGCTACAGCACTGTATAGTTTATGGCAATCAAACTGCTTGACACTTACTCTTGTGCATCTCGTGAGTCATTAATTAGACTATGCTCTGTAACATGTAAACAGGAATATGAATAGAATATTGTAAAAGCAATTCACGAAACATCTTATTCCAAATATTGTCTTATTTAGAACAAGGTCAATAGTGTGATTATTGCAGCCCGTGTAACATAGTGATTGGTGCAGTGGATTGCACTCATATCTGCATCAAAAGGCCACATGAGGGAGATTATGTTTACAGGAAATCCACAGTATCAATGTTCAGGTAAGAATGATTTGTGGTTATTGTCAATTCCATAATTTAATTCTGTGCATTAAATGACTCTAATAGTCTACATCTTATTGTACCAAATGATCTGTGATGCTGACCACCTCATTACAAATTTAGAAGCAAAGTGGCCTCGCTCGGTTCATGAGCCCTGAGTCTTTCAGGCCACTACAATCTGCCAGAGACTCTCACAAGGTAAGTCATATAAATTTGATTTTTAAGCACCTTGGACATAATGAGTGTTTCAGAGGTTTCATAATGCTATCTGTGTAGTGGAAACAGTTATATTTTGTATTCTCTGGTGTGCTGCTAGGAGACAAAGGCTAAGCATGGGAGATGTTCCTGTTGACTCCCCTTGTAGATCCCCAAACCCCAGCACAGCAGGTCTACAACCATGCTCATGCAAGAACAAGAGCGCCAACAGGGATGACCTTTGGCCTTCTGAAATCCCCAGACATGGTCTGACGTGACTGTTGCCTGCACAGTGCTGCACAATATTGCCAACCTAAGAAAAGAGAGGGTTCCTGGAGTTGCGCCAGATATTGACTGGGACAAAACTGCCATTTGTCCCTCTTCATGTCAGCTTGGAGACTGGGAGAGAGAGAAAGATAACAATGATCAATTACATTGTGTTACAGTCATTGTTACAGTGTGCTCTGAAAAAAATCCCTTACTTCTCTGTCCGGTTTCTAGATTATAAGGTCCAGTTTCCTCAGTGTCTTGCGTTTAATAACCATCTCGAGGTCCATGTCCTGCGGCTTTATCTTTTTCACCTCAATCTTAACTTCTGCCAAGCTGTGTCTCTCAAGATGGGTTATGTACAGACGTCTGACAGGTTGTGAATTCTGTTAAACACCAAACAATTAGTACAGCAGGATTTTGGGTATGATGTAGACTTACTTTAGTTAATACTGACTTACCAGGCTACTTATCAGGCTGTATGTATCTGTAGTATCTGGGTCCTGTTACCACATCACTGACTTCTTATGTATGGACTAATAAGAAGGCTATTTCCACAAAATTAAAATGATACCTCAAGTCCGGAGTCACAGTCTCTTCATCATCTGCAGAAGTGCACTCCATTGTTGCAGATGTGCTTTCTCCCTGCCATATTAATATAACTTAATACAAGTTATATTAATTGTTTAGACAGGACATGCTATGATTTTAATCAAGAGCACTCACTTGATCATTGTCTGGTTGCTCCAGAAGCGTATCTGAACATGCAGCCTAGCCTATTTGAAGCAAGCAAAGCTGTTATGCCCCTAGGGCCTCTGCTGGGCTGATTGTGTGTGTGTGTGTGTGTGTGTGTGTGTGTGTGTGTGTGTGTGTGTGTGTGTTGCAGGTGACCCTGAGTGACATCAACCCGCACTTCTTCTGTTCAGTTACTTTATAGTTTATTTGATTTAAGCCTGTGTTTAATTTGGTAAATATTTCAGTTAATTTGTTTGGTCTCATTTACATTTTCACTAGATTTGTTATTCCCTTATTTAACTTTGTTAAATGAAGGCTTTTCTTTTTGCTACAAATCACGTGTTGCTTCTTCTTTTGTTGTGGTCTACAAGCTGATCATCACAAGTTAGGGGTTCATCCACTAATGTCGATTATGCGTTATCTGTGAGAACTGTGATTTGCATTCATTTGGAGGGCTTTGTTGTAAGTTTGCACCTTTCCTGGACGTGGCTACAATGGTTTTCCTGTGGGGTGACATCACACCCAGGGATTCCCTTTTTTGAACTTGTGTATGGAGGCACGCGTGGGTGGTGTTTTTACTTTTGTTTTATTGGACTGGTGCTGGGGTGAAAGGAGCCATCTTTCTACAAATTTGCGTTTTGATGTAAATGGCAACGGGACAAAGGAAGGTAGGTTTTGCCCATTTTTGGGCACACACAGGCCTCTGTTGAGTTTTCCCCTGTAGGCACAACACCTCTCCCCATTGGGATTTGTGGGCTTTCTGACTGTAGTGTGGGGCAAAAGTGGTTGAGAGTAGTTGTCTTGGGGGCACATCTGTAGTTTTGGCAGAGTTGCCAGCTTGCTGGTCGCTTTGCCACACTACTGGTTACAGTGCGTAGGTACGCGCCGTAAGTAGTCCCTGGAAACTTAGGGTTCAGTTTAGTTAAATTTAGGTTAGGCAGAGGAGAGACTTGACTTAAGGGGTGGTCTTCGGATAAAGTGCTGCATTTATTGAGTCAATACTGTGCATTCTTTTGTTAACAGGTACTGTTGTATGTTCAAGTGTGTAATGGCAGTGGTGGAGGATTTTATTAATGCTCCATCAGTGGAGTTACTGGAGTAGTGCACACGAGATCAGTTAATTAAAATAGTCGACCACTACAAATTTACATAGGTGACAAAAGGCTGAAGGAAAATGTCAGGGCTATTGTAAAAGCAAATTTGTTTAAGATGAATGTGAAAGCTGCAGGCATGTCAGGCAAGTTTAATACAAGAGAGTAAGTTGGGTGAAACACAAGGAGGGATGAGTTGGCCAAATTTAATGAGACTTTTTTCTCGGTTTGAATGCATAGCCGATGCAAGGGGCTGTGTTGACTCTGACCGCGCTGTCTTGTTACAGTGTGTGTTGACAAGATGCGCTCAGAAGGCTTTTTAATCATTGTCCGCGGTTGACAGTGCAGTTGATGGGTTAGGGTTAGGGTTAGGGGTTAGGGTTAAAGGTGAGGTGCTGAAAGTGTATGAATTAGTCCCTGAGGCGTACAGACAGGAGTTTAGAACTTGGAAAAAGAGAGAGAAGTCTTACCTTGAGTTTGCCCGTGATTTAGTCACACATTTTAACTGCTGGTGTTCGGTATCTGATGTTGGTGACTTTTATGACTTATGTAATTTGATGGTGCTTGAACAGTTCAAGAACTCAGTTCCCGGGAGAATAGCAATGTATATAAGTGAACAGAAAGTAAAGACAGAGGAAGAGGCTGCTGCGTTAAGCCGATAATTATTTGCTGACACAGGTGTGGATCCCTGCACTCACAGAGAGCGTCTGACAGAGAAAATGGCCTGGCAGGGTATTTCTCTAGGAGCTCCGGTGCAGGGTTTTTCCCAGGGTTGAGAGGTGATGGTGGGGGCCATGAGTTTGAAGATGTGTGTCATTTTTGTCATAAAAAGGGTCACTGGAAAAAGGAGTGCACTGTGTGCCAGGGTGTAACAGGTGTAACAGCACTCTGGTGAAATCAGCTACATGTGCTTTTCCAGTTTCCAGTGTAGAAACGACTGACCAGCTAAGTTGGGAGTTACCAGGTGTTGTCCCTTCAGATCAAAAAAGTGATGAGTTGCCAGCTGTAGTTACATCAAATCCTGCTTTAAGCCCATACTTGCATTTTATTTTGAGGGGTCATGTGTCTCTGGTTGGTAGGAATGATAAAGTACCTGTGTAAGCAGTATAACAGATGTAGCTGCTCCTAATGTCCTTCTCTCTTTCCCTCCTTCCTCCCACCTCTGTGAGCGAGCAGCAGGGCACACGCACACACCTGCACCAAATCAAGCAATCAGCGGAACAGTTGGCATTTCTTCAGAAAGGACTGGCAGCATGTGCGGGCAACACAGACGCTGGATGATTCTTCATTTGGTATTGTTGATTTGAAAAATTCTAAATTTCATTGACATTTTTGTCCTTTGTTAATCTAATGTTAATTTGTGGGTATTATAAGGCAGAGAGGTTTACTCCTGCATATTATTCCACATGCACACTGTGGCCCCACTCTGGGACATACTTTTAACTTGCACGCATTTTAACTGTGTGGGGATTTTAGATTTCTGGTTCTAAGTTGTCCATTTTTTTACACTGTATTTATTAATCTTTTAAGGAGAACATTATTTACTTGCTAGATATTAATTTTAGACTCTGCGTGTGTTTGTGCTGATTTAGTCAATTTATTGCTGTTACTTGCATGTTATTTTGACAGCTGTCAAGCTGCTGTTTGGGTGTCCTTCTATCTTCTACTGTTTTATATATCCCTATCTGTTGTCATCTCTGCTTCATTCACCCTGAAAGGTGAGGGTCAAGGGTGCAAGAGTCATCATATCATCATCATGATCATACTGCTTTAACACACACGTAAAGCCAGCTGCACTGTGCTTTTGATTCATTTGTTCTGTCATCTGTGTTAGCCTTCTCAGAGGAGATGGTTACAGGAAACCTTGTTGTTGTTGCAGATAGAAATGTCCAAGATTTTTGTGCCGGTACACAAACTTTTGTTGCACTCTGCATTGTTCAAGGGCGAAGTGAAAATGGGCTTGCGTCCAGCTCTGCCTTTTGAGGGCATTGCAGTGGTACGGGGTAATGACATTTGTGGGAACTATGTGTTTGTTGTTTAGTAACAGCCCTGATGTGAATGAGAAATGGTTTCCTGAAGTGTTCAAAGTGTGCACTGTTATATGCGCCATGAAAAGGGCCAGTAAGGATACAGATCCCTCAGAGCAGGATAAAGAGCTGGTGCCACAGAGTTTTGTGTAGCGTCCTGAGTGAGTAAACAAAAAGTCGATCCAACATTGAAAGAGCTGTTCCAGTCTGTGCTTTCACCAGAAGATGTAAAAAAATCAAGCACACAGATACTTTATTCAAAACGAGAAATTATTGCGCAAATGAGTGCTGCATGGTGCAGGGTTTATTGGTTATCCAGTATAACAGATTGTCGTGCGGGCAAAATTCCGTGAGAGGGTTTTATGTGTCTCACATGATGTGTCTGGTCACATGGGGGTTGCTAAAGCTTACAACAGCATTCTGAGGCATTTATTTTGGCCGTGCAATAAGAAAAGTGTCGGCGGTTACGTCAAAACGTGCCATACTTGCCAGTTAACCGGTTAACCCAATCAGACTGTTAAAGTGGCCCCGTTGCGTCCGATTCCAGCTTCCATCGGTCAGCCATTAGAACATCTAATTATTGATTGCATAGGTCCTCTTCCTCGCTCAAAGTCTAATGCGATGCATTTGCTGACTGATGTGTCAGGGCACTAGATGTTGGTGTACCCCTTACACACATTAACAGCTGTTGGGATTTACAAGTTAATGTTTGGCTATCAAAATAAATTGATGATTATCATAGATAATTATTAATTATATTAAGTAATAAGTTCTAATTTACATTAGATCGCCTCAGGAGCACCACCCTTAACAAGGGAAAAGATAGCCAGTTCATTATTCAGTCTCATAAAAGTAATTAGGGTCAGCCAAGGACCCTATCGTAATCAGAAGAATTCTTCTTCTTTCTTTTTTCTTTCTTCTTCTTCTTCCGAGGAAATCATACTTCCCATGGCAAAAACTCACCAAACTTTACAGAAATGTCCGACCCCATGCCACATTTACTCAACTCCAAGTACATGTGCCCCCACAATAAATGTTTAAATTTAAAATTTTTTTAAATTCCTACCAAAGCAACAGTACATGCTACAGTTTTGGAACTTCACCACAATGTA
>JAQLOL010014609.1:0-10786 GCA_029783665.1 Naso thynnoides
ACTTTGACAAGCTTGAAACAAAACTCCTCTGACTGTCCACACACACGTAAACCAAAGCTGTTCGACAATACTCCGAGCGAAAGAAGCCTACTCTCTGTCCGGAGTGACAGACGCAGGTGCAACACCCCAGTTTATGGTCACTCGGCTTCCTGGCCCTTCACAATAAACTCGATCATTAGGCTATTAATACACAGCTTAACACTTTATCCTGACTTTAAAAATGTATCCCGGAAATGCAACAGTAATTTCAACATTATTCTCTTGTATAGCCGTTATGCTTGAGCTATATACTCTCTCTCTGTATTTTCCCCTTTTCATGTCGTTCAGTAGCCAAATTATTCACACATTCAGTTTGAGCAGAGGTTTAGGGTTAGTGAGTAGTTAGTAATGTAGTTTAGGTTTGCGTTTGGTCAGCAGTGTCTAAAAAAGTAACTTTCCTTTCTCCATTCAGTAGCCTTGGTTATTAGTGGTGGAGGACATAGACTACTCATGTAATTTAAAAATAGCAATCTCGCAGTGGGAAAAAACTGCAAAAAACTGCAAAATCATGTATTTTAAATGTCACTAAATACAAACAAATAAATACATAAAATAGAAAATGAACACACAAGTATCAGTGTCATAATCAAAATGGCTACTCGTTATAAACGATAGGCCATTTCAGAATAGTTTATTTTGGTAGGCCTATCACTTTAGGCTATGTCCTTGAATACCACAGTGTCTCTTCGCATGAACAGTGACAGTAGGCCTGTTTTTATTCATTTGACTCCAAGACTTATTTATTTATTTATTTATTTATTCATTCATTCATTCATTTAACTTTATTAAGACAGGGAAATCCATTGAAACCGAGGTCTCATTTTCAGTGGTGCCCCTGTTACATTCAGAAAACAATATAACAATCAAGCAATAAAAGATGAAAAAATAAACAATGAGAAAACAATAAGAATCGACCATCAGAAGGCTAAAAAATATTCACTATCAAGGGCAGCATATCATTCAGTCAATAGGCTATATATACTTTTAAATGTTAATTTAAAAAGACTCAGTCGTGCTCACCACTTGATGGCAGTGTTCACAGGAAGCTCTGTGTGTGTGTGTGTGTGTGTGTGTGTGTGTGTGAGAGAGAGAGAGAGAGAGAGAGAGAGAGAGAGAGAGAGAGAGAGAGAGAACTGTGTTTTGGTTTGTTTGGTTCTTCCTGAAGACTAAAGGCTAGCCTGAAACACTTTCAGGAGGAATACATATAGTAAAAAAATTTTTAAAAAACAACAAACAAACACAACAAACAAACACTTGCTGTTTTAAAAGAACATGACACTATCTTGACTTTATGCAAATTAGAACCTGTCACTAAACATTATTGTTTATTGTCTTCAGTTGTTTAGATAAACAACCTAGGTTAACACTGAGGAGCAAAGTCTCTGAACTGACTCATCAAACAGCTATAACATGCATTTTATGTATGACTTTTTAAGAGATAACACTGGTTTTAATGTGGGACACAATGACAAACTGCAAATATTACACTGACTTCAAATGGAAGCAACGTAGCATCAAATTTCAGAAGAAACAAGCTCACACATATTGAAAGAGGTGTCACCTGCAGGTAACGAAGTCAAACAGGTTCACTGGTTAATAAGGTACATTATTTCAAGCAGTATATTTAATGAAGCATTACAATAACTCAATAATTAATAAGGTTATTCTGGAGCTCCACAGTGTTCAATATGAAATACATTCATTTTGACACATTTTTATAAGATGACCTTTTTTCCCCTTTCTAATAATAGCACATTAACACTTATTTGTCAAACAACTTCTTATTTTATCATCACTTTTTATGACTGAGTAGGTGTGGTTTTCACCCTCCCACCTATCAGCCAATCACATCCTTTGCTCAGCAACTGCTAATAAAGTTAGCCATTTAGCGACTGTTAGCTAGTTAGTGCAACAACAATATCAGTCATTCTGAGTCAACTATCAAGCTACTAAACATAGTGATGTGCATACACCCTTCCCCCATGAACAGCCATCTTGTGTCTCCAGCATCCAGTTGTCAGGGCCTCGAACCGGATCCATTTGTCCAGGGCGCAATTGTATTTCCAAGCATCATGCTGTGTCTCTTTACCTCCTGCATCAACAGACACATCTGTGACCAGCTGCAGAGAAGAGCAGTCACCCTAGAACACTGATGTGTGTCTTTGGTAATGACATGTCTGCACAAAACTCTGGACCCTCCACTTATTCTCATTATTCTAATGAATCATTTAAAATGTAAAATCCCAAAAAGCAAGTCTGAACTCATATGTAGCTGAACAGTTCAAGTAAACAACGGCTGACATGTCAGTTCCTGAGTTGGGAAACACCTAAAACCACTACAACTGTTACTGCAGATGATGTCATGTCTTCCTGTTGTTTAGGGATTCATCTTCCATCTCTGTGATGGGCAGGAGGGCAACCTTCAACCTGCAGCATCCGAGGAGGTGAAACAGGTGACAGTGGAAATGAAGCACTCACCTTTGGTGCAGCCTCCGATGATCAGGAACACCTCTGATAGAAGGAGCAGTAGGCAAGGTTTTGTGCGTTTAAAATTTGCTTTTCACTCTTAGATATAGTCTTGAAATATTAAAAATATGAAACGTTTTAAAGATTGGTTTAGCAAAAAGCTGTACCAGAATATCAAGTAACTGCACTAAGGTCAGGCAAGACATCACAGTTTTGGTCTTTCCTGCATACTGACCTCCCTGCCAGAGAGGTGATACATGCGGGCCTCTTGCAACAAAGGAAAAGCCTCACTGCTGCAGCGAATCAGTTCATCAGACTCGACTTCTTTTCTCACCTCACATCGAGGTCATCCCTCTGCAGGACAGCCTCCAGCTATCCAGCCGGCAACTCTGGGAAGTCCTGCTGCTGGACTACTGGATAGAAATGAGAGGTGATGTAGTCCTGAGCTGAGGACTTCAGGGCTGACAGGGCATGGCTTTCAGTAAGATTCAGGATCCCAATGCAACTCTCTAAGTGCAGGGACTTGCTGAGAAAGCCAGCACATGCACCCACCACACACAGGAACTCCAAGAAACAAGACCAGCAGAGGTATTACCGTCACTTTTAAGACGAACATTGAGTCAGCACTCTCATGTGCACATGTGCTGTGTCTGTATATTGTTATTTATAAAAGTATGCAAAATTTAATTTTACAGGAGACAAAAAACTTAAAAAAAAAAAAAAAAAAGCTGCTACAGGCTAACAAATGTGCTCTAAAATCACTGTTCATGTTAGCAGTTACATTAGATTAACCCAGTGATCAAAGGGCATGTTATTATTCAAAACTTGATCCAACTGTCCATTACACATTTCTTTTAACTGCACCAACAATCTCTCTGAACTTGTCTGAGTCTTTGAAACTGCATTTCAACACGATGTGTGTATTCCATTCATCATCAACTCCCTGCCTGCCTTAAGCTCAAAATGATATTACTGATTTGAATGTAACTATTAGACTTCAGTTTAAAAATTCTGCAATAAATTCATGTAAAGCCACATCTGACCATCACATTTTTAACTGTGTATTTGTTTAGCTCGCTTAAGTTGAAAATGTCCTCGAAGCACCATAGTGTTTTAACCCTAAAAGTCTTTTAATCAGTCCATGACAATAGGTGAAAGCTGATAAACATTGCCCCCCACTAATACCAAAGAGTTATTACAGTTCCTTACCAAGCTGTCAAACACACAATCACTTTATTAGATTTACTTTTTATTTTATTTTAACTGTATTGAATTCAGTTAAACAATCATCCCTTTCCTGACACATGGCTTCTCCTGTAAATACATTTCCTGAGTTTTCCATCAATCAGCTCTCACAGAAATCTAAAAGCAAATCCTGCAATCCTGCAAGGTATTTCTTTTTTTAATTGCAAATAGCTGTTGTTTTGATGTTTCTCAGTCAGTATGATCAAAATATTTCCATTTCCCCATAAACATTAATATTACCCTCAACATAGGTTTACAGTACAAGATTTATAACAATACTGATTACTTCTATATGTTATACCGGAGTGTCTTTCATATGTAAACTCAAAGGTCCAAGATTTAACACAAAAACTTGACACAATTCTGAAAAATTCACAACTTCAGAAATAAAAAAACAACTATGTTGGAGCCAATTTGTGTAATCAAGTGTTGCGATTCATGTGTGTGTATATATTTCTCATGCAGTATGGCCTTTTGTGTAGATGTGGCCAATTTCTATGTTGACCAGTAAGCGGCTCCACCTGCATGTAGAACCAGAAATGTTTGGTTTGGCATTTAACCTGTGTGGTACTGATGGGTTCAGGTGTGTGTTGTTACCGGCATGAGAGCATACAAGTTTTTGACCGTCAACGTCGGGTTTTTCACTTGTCAAAATACGTGTGCGTCTGTCGTGGTCTACAAACCTTTGGAACATTGTTATGGTGTAAATAAATCCGTTCGGTGAACTTGCAACGAACCTGTGGAACTTGCCTTTTCTTTTGACGAGTGTCGAGAACGCGTCAATGCTAAGTCCAGCCGGTTTTCAGCCAGCTCAATGGCTTGTAGGTATAGTTTCTTTGTTTTGAATAAATCAAGCCATTATAAACTCTATTACAAAATAAACAAGTATAAATGGAATTGCAAACGACAGTATAAATCTGTTACCCTGTTCCATAAAAACAAAACTTATAAAACCTCTTTTAATATCTTCTTCTTTTTCTTCAACAAATGCCTTTAAGTATCTTTTAATGAACTTCACAAATTAGGGCTGTCACTACTTCAGATTATCAGACACGATTAGCATGGATAAAAGAATTCACAGTAACTAATTTATCACAGAAAAAAAGATGCTGTCAGTCAAATTGGATCTGGATCAATCTGGATTATTTACAGGATATTATCTTTAGATATTTATTAACACAAGATCAATATTTTGTTTTCAAATATTAAAAATCATCTTTAATTCCTGCATATCTCCAGAACCCTAATACAAACAGAATGCATTACTGTTGTATTAAAGTTACTTTGACAATAGTTAAGTATGACTCACTATATCAAAGGCCTCCTGCAAATGGAGCAAGATCATGTCCCCAGAATTTCCTTTATCAGCGTTTGCCTAAAAAAAAGACAATCAGATAAATCACGCATGGGCAACATACGGCCAGAGGGCCGGATACAGCCCGAGCACCATCTCATTGCGACCCGCAACTTCCTCACAGATGATATTTTGATATTTTCTTCATGCAGTGATGCAGAGCTGTACTGCAATGGTATTAAAGTCTGAGAGTTATCTTCAGAGGTAAAACAGTCTCACACAGTTAGATAAGGAATAACTGAACACACAAGAGATTAAAAAAAGTAATGCACTTTTGAAAGTGAACATTTGTTCACAAGTGTCTGTGAATATTTATTTATTTTACCTAATGGTAAAAATAAAATGTTCATCACTGTGAAACAATCTGCCTTGTGTTCAGATTTACAGCATAATGCAAGTGTTGTAGCAAGTAATGTTTCATCAGTGACATGGCTTCTGGCTTCTTCAGCCTATTGTTAAGCAGCCTGTAATGTTTATCAAATTCATGTAGGCTACTTTAAACTTAATTCAGTACAATGTATTTCATCTTTCATTTCAATTGGACAATGTGTTGCCCTCCACTTGTTTTCTACATCAATGTGGCCTGCTGAAAGAAAATGTTGCCTAAAATGTTGAAGATAAACGAAAAATAAGACTATTTTTCAGCAGGGTCTGCTGCTCTGAAGCCAGTTTGAAGCTCTGACAGTTAATTCTGTCTTATACATAATCCTCAACTACTTAAACCAGACATTCAGAAAACTTAAACACAGTTATTGGAATTAATATGTGACATCTTATTCACATACTATTCTTCTTAAAATGGGAACAACACTTGATATTTTTTCAGTTAACAAGGGAATTTACCCTGACTTACAGATACATTAACAATACGAACAGTTAAACTAGAAACTGAACTGGCACCATCCCTCCGAAATGTGTCAGTATTGAAATCCAAGACACTTGATTTATCGGTAGGTAATGTATAGGACATCAAAAAAATTACAAAATAAATATATTTATCGTAAACAGAGGGCAACTTTCACTAAATTTACTGACGATTCATGTTGTCTGGTTCTGCTGATGGGATGTTCTGTTGATTCTGTTGCTCTTCCTTTTCTTCACTGCCACCTGCACTATCACATTTGGTTTCTGCAGAGACTGGTTCATCAATTTCTTGCTTTTTGTCCTCAGTTGTTTGTGGTTCTCTCTGTGACAAGTTTGAATCTTGCTCATACACTGTAGTTTCTGAAACTTTCTGGTTAGAAGCAGTAGAACGGTTCTTGCCATTGTCGTCTGATTGATTTGTTTTCATTACGTCAGTTTTTCCATTCAGCTGATCTGAGTTGGCATATTCCTCATGTTCCCCAGTGGTGTCAGCAGGTGACACATTTGGAGAGCTTTGTTTTGATGTTGAATGTGGCAGAGCAGGAGAGTCGTGATTTGTAGAGGGAGGCTTTGTGTCATCTTCTCCATGTGCATTCTTCTTTACCACTGAAACACATTCTGACAAGAACAAAATTTATGGGTTTGTTCAAAAACTACATCCGACAATTAAAAATGAGCAAGAATTGTTTAGAGGCAGACTTTAAAATCAAGCAGTTTTACTCCACTGATGTTTATGAAATGAGCAAAGCTATTAGTGTGTTGCGATTTAATTTGCTGTACTCCATAAATTCTGTTTGAATCATCAAAGTTATGAATGCTACAGTCAGTCTAAAACCCTGAGTGTTGGTCAAGTCCAGGCAGCATCCTCCTCAGCTACAGAATGAAGCAAACGTTGTAGTACCAAAAACTGCAGTTCCTCAAATGGCCACCTGGGGCTGGCTCCAGAAATGAGTCAATTCTCACACAGCCCTGTATTGAACTGGCCACGATGCAGCAGTTATAAATGTTTACAGCTTGGTACAAAAAGCAGTTATGGAGTGTAAAGCCCCTTTATCTTATGGTGATGACAGAACAGGAGTTATTTTTTATATAAGTAAATCATTAAAACTCTATTAAGGCCTAAAATTAGAAAGAACAAGTTGTGTGCCCATTTTGAGTCACGGCAGTCACAACTGTGAGCTGTCTGTTTGGAATCACACAGTCATTGGAAGGAAAGTGTTTCATCCTCAACTCCACCTTCTCCTTCCAAAATGGCCGCTTCTGGCCAATAAAACCCAAAATGGTGACGGCCATAATGCCAAACTCAAGGTTTCACAATGGTCCCCGGAAACCAATGGGTGACATCACGGTGGCTCTGTCCATTATTTATTAATTGTCTATGGTCAAGGCCAATTTTTTGTCTATGGACAAGGAAATACTGAACATTACTTTCTTGAATGTCAGGACTGTTATAGTATGATCAGTCACTAAATGAAACTGCTACTGCACCATTTGTATTCTGTATCAGAAATCACAAGGTACACCTATCCTGACAGAGGAGTGTGGAGGTGGGAGATGGTCTTTTGAATGATCCCCAAAAACAATAGTGGCAGTGATCTAGCAAGGATGAAAAATTCTAAAATCCAAAAGACAAACTGCAAACTGCGGGACATTAACTAAAAAAGTTTCAAGTTTTTATGGCTGCAAGAATTTTGAAGGTGACATGATGAATTTGAAGCATTTAGCTGTCAGAAGTGTCACATAAAACATAAACCAATTCAAAGCAAGACAAAGTCTGAGAACATTTGTCATGTCTGTGATTTGACAATAGATAAGACAATACTTAAAATGTCCCATGATGGAGAACTTTGCATTTCACAGCATCAAGGCGGATAGTACTTATGATATTTTGGTAGTTATTTTAACACTAAGAATGTTTTGTGGTGTAAAGATAATCTGATTATGCTGAAGACATTTAAGACACTTTAGGATTACACTGACTCCTCATTTTGCATAAGCAAGTGACCACTGCACTGAACAAGATACTAAGTCACAGTATACTGCCAACTGCCAACATGTGTACAGCCAGAATGCTGAAATGGTTACAACTGCTCACACATAATGTTTTTAAAAAAAATAATCAAAAACTACAACGCAGTCCCATAAAATAGAGCAAATAAAGCCTGTGTGTGTGTGTGTGTGTGTGTGTGCATAAAAATCAAAGCCCTCACCTTCAAGACTTCTATCAGGCCCCCCTTTGCTGGACTCTGCTCTGCCTGTGCTGCAGCAGCTACAATTTCATGGGAAGAACATCAGTAATAAAAATGATTAACTGATTTTATCATTGAAAAGGAACATAGATATCTAATTCAGCAGGCCATTAAAATAAAAGCAATAGTGGACAGGCTCTTAATTTTTTGTGTGGCTGAATTTGGGAAATAAATATTTGACTCTGTCCTAATATTCTGTCTGTGCATGTCACCCAGCCTTGCACACTGCCCCTGGACCTGAACCTGTGTTTTGCTGGTTCCTGCTCCATTCTCCTCCTCCTCCTGCTTCTCCTCCTCATCAACTCCATGACTGGGGTCACCAACACCCTGTCCCTCAGCACCACCTTCACTAGCCTTGAAAGCGAGCCTTCTCAAACTTCCTGATGGCCAGCCCGCCCCTGGTAGCGCAGCATCACCAGCCTCTTGTTAACTGTTCTGTGTTTATGAATCTGGCAGTTTGACTTTAAAACAGTAAAGGCTGTGAGACGCCCACTTTACCAACTGTGTGCAGAGACCATGTACAGAGACTGTTGCCTCAAGTTCAATTTTACCCTGTGACCCTTTGCTGCACTCTCTCTCTATTCCATTTCCTATGCAAGTCTTCAGCTATCCTTTCAATACAGGCAAACCAAGACTATGGACAGTGGTTGTTGACTGGTCAAATATTGTAAGATTTTGCTTTATCTTTCCTTGGGAGACTTTACACATTTTTTGTCTGTTGTAAATTTTCAGAACAAGAATCCACATAAAATTGGAATTTTGATTTCTTAAAACTGGCTTGATTTTCAAAACGAGTATATGGTCATCATAATCAGTTGGTAATTATCACTAATTAATTACAGTTTCACAATGTACTTTCTTTCATCATCTACACTGCAGCTCCCACTCATTTATCATCAACAGTTTCAACTTGAACAGAATCCTCTGAGTCACTGCTGGTCTTGCCGTCGTCTTTCCCATCTGGGCCATCACCTGCTGCATCCGGAGGCTCTGGACTTGCACTGGGATTCACGTTGTCTGGTTCTGCTGATGGGATGTTCTGTTGATTCTGTTGCTCTTCAATAATTTCTAGCTTGGTGTGCTCAGTTGTTTGTGGTTCTCTCTGTGACAAGTTTGTACCTTGCTCATGCTGTGTGCTTTCCGAATCTTCTGAACAGTTCTTGCCATTGTCGTCTGATTGATTTGTGTCCTCTTCCCCATGTGCATTTTTCTTTATATCTGAAACAGACAGTGACGAGATAAAAAATTATACACTAGTTCAAAAACTGCACGTGACAATTTAAGCTTTGATTTGCTGTACATCTGCTACCAAATATTTCATCAACAACCTGCTTTCAGAAACAGCACCAACGTCATTCAACGCTAACTATGACTTGTCAACATCTATCTTTGTTAATGGAGGTTTATAAAGTAAAAACTAGAGGTATTTTATAATAATATGATAATACAGAAAATGACTGATCAAACAATTCTATGCTTGCTCTGGATACATGATTCCACTCTGTTGATTGTAGTTGAACATTAGCATGTAAAACCATGTTTCTTTCTGTCTCTCTCCACAGAGGTAAGACAGCAGGGACACCTGCGTCTGCAGTGCAAAGGGCATCAGACAGGGACCCTTGACCTTTTACAACAACTATATACAGCGCCCCCAGCAGCATATCTGCTGAAAATTGCAGTGTCACTGTTTTATTGCTGCACAAACCACAGATTAACAACTATTCTACACGTGCAAAGTGTTAACGAGTGTTTTGAATATTCAGTAGTCGAATATTCTTTAATATTCTGTTAAAACCTACTTAATAGCAAAAATGACAAACATTCATCCAAACAAAACAAACAACAGTATTTCAAGGTGTCAACTCACGTTTTTGGAACATTTCATTACGTTTGACATGTTATTGATAAAATTAATCCTCGATCAGTGTATCAAGAAAAATAATCAATTGATGAAGTGACAATGGAAATGTGCATCAGTTGCTGCATTAATTCAAGTACTTATCTGAATATCACATTTGCGACAAGACTTACCTTTTATAAATTTATTGTTCTGAGTCTGCCCACCACCTTCTCCCTCAAAAGACTTTATTCTGTCTTTAACCAGATTTCCAGGGATGACTTTACATTCTTTTGGCATCTCATCTTGCGATTTACTACCATGCACTGTGAAAAAACATAGAAAATCAACATATAAATGCTTAATAAATGCTTTCTGTTGCACTGCTGTTATGGATTTGGATTATTTTTATGGATTAAAATCAGAGAGAGTGGGTGAGTCTGTTTGCCTGTAGAAAAAAAGGCACTTGTCAGGCTGACCATTAAGCATTGATAAAAGTGACAAAATCTAAATTTTCCTGAAACGTTTAGCCTCATAAATGAATTCCACTGTTCAAAAGACACTTGAATTCTATTCTGGGTTATTAAATAATGACTTCAAAATCAGCATATCAATAAAAACAGACAATACTAATAAATCAAAAATACAAACATTGCTTTTCAGAAGAAATTAGGCCTGTTTCTGTGCCTCTGCTGAACACAGTGCACAGTTTAAATACAGCACGCAGCTTTT
>JAQLOL010014610.1:0-10786 GCA_029783665.1 Naso thynnoides
TACGTTTTTACAACATAACTTTACCCATCATACGGACAAATATGTAATGGCTAGACTTTCTCTTTTGAAAAACAAACAGATAGATGATTTCTAAAACCTATTGTCACAACCTACCCTGGAAGAACTATACAAAAACTACAAATATACGGAAATGCAATACACAGCAGTGATCTCTGTGTATTACAAACCATTTTGTTTGTAGTTCTAATGTGTTTTACCCATTAAGTGAAATAGTGACCATGAACCTTGCCACTATATGATAAGTTTTAGGGGGTGGGACAGATGTGAGTTTTACTCTTTGACCAATTTAAATCAATACAGTGGTATCCCTTCATATTCCAGACCAATAGTAATGTAGCAATGTGAAGAAATTAATGAGAAATTACAATAAATTAAGAAGTAAATTACATATAGTGACAAATTATGGGAGTAGAACAACTCAGAAATTACCATAAATTACTGGGTAATAACTTAGTAATATAAGACCCAAATTGTTGGGTCAGTAATTATGTGGGAATTAATTGGCCTCTTAGTAGAATTACTGGGAATTACTGGTAAGTATTGGGTAATTACTCAGTGAAATAACACAAAAATTATCAACTGCAGTAGATGTTCCCCTAAAATGAAAGGTAGATGTACTGACTGTAGTATCACCAAAGTTATTCTTTAATTACCTTTCCACTGCCTGTAAAATGTAGTGTGCATTGTTGCTTTGAAACATTTGGGTAATTTCAGTAGAAATACTTGAAAATACTGGTAAAAACAACAGTAATAGTACTTGGTATTTATCTTGTTTTCAGCCTTTAATTCTGTTCTTAATTCAGTGATATTACAGTTTACAGATACTGTTAATTTTATCTAAAGTGGACAATGCACATGAATTAACATAAGCACCAGAGCCTATCACGTAAATGTGCCAGATTTAGCCATAACGGCTAATTTTCATCTGCAGTCCCTGGCAGGTTGATGGCAATGGAGACACTGTGGGAAAGTAACATATGATTGGTGTGAAATTTGTGGGTGGTTCCTGCTTCTCAGGGGTGCCTCTTGAACCTTGAACCTGAGACGCAGTTGAAGGCTTACAGTACAGCAAGAAAACATGACATAAACATGAGGTAAACTGTTTTTGGAAAGCTCTCACCCTCTAATGCCATAACCTTGGTCAAAATAATAGATGGTGCCACTAAATAAGGTGAACATCTGGAAAAAACATGATTTTACCTCCGAACAAATGTCAGGTTACTGGATTTCTGAAATGAAAGCCAAGGACATTTCCAGTTTAGGGTACAAAAATCATAAAATATTATCATTATGAAAATAAAAATGGGGACAATTAAGGTGTTGTGTATTTTGACAACGTGCACATATGCAGTGGACCATCATATCATCTTGGTCTGGGTAACAATCTTAACTTTTCTTCTCCTCTTCTTCACCCATCTCTTAACTCGACCCTTTTCATATTACTCACATTCTCCTCCCTTGATCTGTGTCCTCCATTAACTTTCACTTTTTTTCACTTCTTAGCTTCTTTTTCTGTCCCTAAGCGAAAATATGAACGCGCCACTCTGCACGCAGACAACTGATATTGTGGTCAAAAGTGGTACTGCATTTGTCTGCGTGCAACCAGAATCACAGCTGCAGCTTCTATTTCACTTTGTCTTTTTTGTGCCACAGTTAAAATTGAGGACATTGACAGCGACACCTCTAGTCTGGGACAGGTCACCCAAAACAAGGACTGTTCCGGGATCAGGGACATCTGGTCACCCAATGCATACAGCAAGAATCAAATCTGACCAAACGGGTGTGTGTCCCACCCCCTAAAACTTATCATATAGTGGCAAGGTTCATGGTCACTCAATGGGGAAAACACATTAGAACTACAAACAAAATCTACTGTGTATTGCATTTCCGTATATTTGTAGTTTTTGTATAGTTCTTCCAGGGTAGGGTTTAGGTTGTGACATTAGGGTTTAGAAAACATCTATCTGTTCGTTTTTCAAAAGAGAAAGGGTTAATTTGATTTTAAATGTGTACTTACAGATAATGTGGCTTTAAAACCAGACAGTGCAGCTCAGTGCTCCTGCAATCAATGGATTAATATTAGCCTGTACAATATGTTACAATACATACAACACATTCTTTAAAACTAATACTTTTGGGTGTTAGTAACACATAATACACAGTACACAGTAATAGTAGCTTCCATAGCAAAAACACAAACCTGAATGAAACTTCGTAATAACTGACTTAAAATCGTACAGAAATGCTAAATGAATACTCTGAAAACAAAATGCATATTTCTCGCAAAAAGTGTTATCAAAACATGTCTAAAATGTGTAAGATTGGTTAAAAACAGCTGCAGTGTCTCTGTTGCAATGATTGAATATGGGTATTGTTGTACTGTATCATCTTCAGCCAACCAAAACAGACAAAAAAAAACTTGTTTCTTGAAACTGAAGAAAGAAATAACCAAAACAGTAACCCATCTTACTGTGAAATTAACAAGGACACTTGGGTGTTTTTATATTGTCACAATCATTGTGAATTCACCATGAACATGAAAACTGACAGTCTCTCTTTTAACCAAACAGCAACAACTGCAACAATAGAAAATGTAGTAATGTAACAAAATTCTAGCGAGACCTGAAAAGCCTTCGCAAAAACTTGCAAATAAAAGATACTGATACATTCAGTGTGCAAATATTCTGAAAACAAAACATATATTTTCACCAAAAATGTTATTGAAATGCATTTTAATGCTGAAACTATCTTAAAATATTGTATTTTACGATGAGAAACACGAAAAATGTCTGCCATCCGTTTTGTTCTCACTGAGGGTAACTTGAGAGTCACATGACCAGCACGCAAACCAAGAGAAAAGAATGGGCAGAAAAAAATGTAACAACAACACAGTATAAGAAATGTAAAACAAATACATTTTAGGCTGTGGGCCAAGGTAGTCACAGCGTATTTTTCTGTGAGACTGGGCTGGTGACTGACTTGTAACCAAACCTGGACTACCTTACTGGCAAGGCAAGCATGGGTTGATGATAAGGATTTTTTAAGATAAGAAATTCAGAAAAACATGATAAGGCTTCCCTCATAAACATTGACATAGTACTTGTTCCCTTAATTTTGCATTTGGTGACATTTCGTAATTTCTTCATAGATAACAATGGGGAGTTGAAGGCCAACCTGCTTCCTCGCAGCCTACTGCTGATGCATCGCTGGTACATTACATCCTCAGAACTGGCGAGAAAACTGCTGATGATATATCCCATCTGGTAAAATAAACCCTGCAGGAACTACAGCTAAACACATTAATTCAGTGCTTTAACAATATGATGGCTGTTGTCATCAGATAGCCCCCCACCTCTAAGCTGGGATCCATTCTGAGGTTTCTGCATTGGCACCGAAATAAAGATTTGGCACTGAAAAAATCACACAGAAAAATAAAACAAAATCTCAAACAAGTAACAAGTGTTTACCAGGTTTTTCTCTGTGTGTGTTTTTAGTGACACTTTTTTAACAATGTAAGTTTTTTCATTCTTGTGGATTTCAGTTTAACCTTTTTGAAAAAGGCTGCTGCAAAGATGGCACACAGCACAGCACAGCACAGGTGTCATTGCTTTTTTCCAACTGAAGCAGTTGTCATTTTCATACCCAGCCACCAAATTTTTTAAATAGTAAATGTACTTGCGATCAATGGGAGTGGGACACGGGAGTGCTGATCGCCCGCTGATCTTAAAAGAAGATGTTTTCAGGCGCATTGTTGTCGTGTTCCTGTCTTGTGGCAAGCATTTGTGCTATTGATCAACAAAAACCATGTCTAAAGTCTGGCGCAAAATAGCTGTGTGCCTCATCAAAGCACAACTGACCTTCAAAGGGGATGAGAGATGATGCACTGACTCGTTTCATCCATGTTACACTCAAAACACATCTTGATTAATTAAGAGAGTAAAATCATCACTTTGTGCCCAAATTATGCGCCATCTAAAACCCTGCGCTGCAGACTATGCACCATAGATCATCAAAATAGGAGCCTCTGTCACACTGCTGGCATGGAGAAGAGGGTTTTCCTCTTCATCCTAAAAACCACCAACAGCGTGTGTGCTCGCCCGCTCGCTGGCTCGTGTGTTTGTGCTTCGTTTTTGACTATTTTCTGATATTTGACCACTGATTTTTGATTACGGCAATCGGAGTAACTGCAAAAAGTCTTGGTTTTGGTCGCTGCTTGGTTTCAACGCTGATTTTGGACAACAGACTGAAGTGCAACGCAAGTTGTCTATACTTTGCCGGCGGTGGCTAGGCTAACAGCTGACGCGCTACCCAGCGACAACATGCCACCGAAGAAAGGGGTGACAGCCGAGGAAGGAGAAGAACTCAAACAAACTTTGGAGTTTTTAGCTGGGGAGATTTCTGCTGTTAAACAACAGCAGAAAGGCATCCTGGACCTGGTGGAGGAGGTGAAGGCTCTTTGGATCCAGAACACCGAAAAGGACCGGCGTCTGGCGGACTTGGAGAACCGGGTTGCGGAGTTGGAGTTTATTGACCCGAAAAAAGCATTTGACACCATCGATCATCATCATTAATAAATAAATTGGAACGTTATGGGATAAGAGGAGTTGTATTAAATTGGATTCGAAGTTATTTATGTGACAGACGGCAGTATGTGAAGTTAGGTGACAGTTGCTCTAAATGTTTCAGCATTACGTGTGGGGTCCCACAGGGGTCAATACTGGGGCCTAAATTCTTTATTCTTTACATAAATGATATATGTCACACTTCTAAGATATTGAAACTGGTGCTTTTTGCAAATGACACTAATATTTTTTGTTCGGGTGATGATTTACATCAACTACAAGATCTGGTAAACACGGAAATGATGAACCTAAAAACCTGGTTTGATAAAACTAAATTATCATTAAACGTGAATAAGACTAAAGTAATGTTGTTTTGTCACCGCAGGAGACACACACAAATAAAAATACAAATAGCTGGTGTGAATATTGAACAACTGAAAACAGATTTCTTGAGGTTGTAATTGATGACAAGCTTTGTTGGAAGGCACACATCAAACACATACATTCTAAAATATCAAGGAGCATTAAATAAAGACAAACGGATTCTGGATTATGAATCACTTCACATCTTCACTGTTTGCTGGTTTCACCATGTTTAAGTTACTCATCATTCATCATCATCATCATTCTAATCCATTATTCTTACAGTCTCAGGTATTGAAGTTTGTTGACCTGGTGGAATTTTTCAGATAGCTCAAACAATGTACAAAGCAAAGAACAACCAACTGCCTGAAAATATATGAAAAATGTTCTCCATAAGAGAAGAGAGCTACAATCTAAGAGGCCATAATTATTTCAAAACTGTTACTGTGCGTACAGTGAGAAGGAACTTTTGTATCTCTGTTTTTAGTGTGAGATTATTATTACAGTCTAAATGTGGAACTGAGGGAATGTCCAAACATTAAGCTCTTTAAAAAAAGGTTCAAAGAAATGATCTTCAGTAGGTACAGGAATCAGTAGGGTATTATCATATGTGTAGATATGTATATGTGTATATTTGTGCGTTTATGTATGTGTATATGATTATATCTGAGTATATGCATGTAGGTATGTTTATGTGTATATCTGTGTATGTGTGTGTATGTATGTGTGTATTCGAGTGTATGTATGTGTGTGCTCCTGACAGCACGACCTCAAGTGTGATATTGCCGTTTTTAAAACAGTTCTACAAACTCCATTTTGACACTTATGAGCAAAAACAGATTATGATTTGTTTGTTTACTTTATCTTTTATTTGGCCCCAGCAACACAAACAGTTCACCAACTGGACTAGGAAAGGAAGGTTGCCAAGCAACACAGACAATTAACATATTCCTGCAGTTTGTTCCAAGTTACAAGAATTGCAGTTTGTTACAGAGCAGCCTAGCACCGACAGTGATTAGAACACCTGTGAAGTGATTAATTTATCAGTTACAAGTCCCAGTGTGGTTCAGGTGATATGTGCCAAATTTGAGGGGAGTAGTTCACTTTTTCATAAAAGCATGAGACTTGGCACAATTGTACAGTTTGGGGCCCCGAACATTTTCAGAAATGAAGACATTGTAAATTTGTCTCTTGGTTGCCATGTAA
This sequence comes from Naso thynnoides, assembly GCA_029783665.1. NCBI lineage: Eukaryota > Metazoa > Chordata > Actinopteri > Acanthuriformes > Acanthuridae > Naso > Naso thynnoides. The sequence goes on from JAQLOL010014610.1 coordinate 6,153, forward strand.
AGTTGCTCCAATACTGATGTCAGTATTAGAAAATGTTGCCAATACTGCCAAAAATGCTAAGGTATTGTTACTTAAAACTTTTGTTGTCTTCCCTTCTAATCTCTACACTCTTTCCATTGGCAGGTAGGTCTGTGGTCTAACCTCCTATCTTGCTGTTACATTTAGGTTGTAAATGCCCAAAATGCAGCTCTCAAATTAGCAGGTACAATTTGTAATACAAGAGCCAGCACTTTATTCTTTATTCACTTTATTCTTATGTCAGAGGAGCTAGTGTGTTCTGTAAATGCCGTTACAATGCCAGTGTCAAAGCTTCACATAATGACGTACATACATTTGGATGTGAGCTCTGCAGGCTGTTTCGGTTGGCTCCGCATGCTATGTTTCAGGAGGGTTTTTTTTTTTGAAATTCTGTCATACACTGATGTCAATGTCAGTGCATTCTGGATTTCCCTATATGAGCATGCTGGGCATGCCTGTTCTGAGCAGACAGCGCTGTCTCTGCCCCCTCCTGAAATCTGTTCAGACACCACTGTGCTCTGCTCTCTGCTACAGTCAACACTTTGTTCAAGATGGCTCCAATAAAGCATATCAGGGTTTTTTAGGGGGGTGAAGGAAGAAAAGTATACTTTGTTTAGCTTTCCCAAAGAGGCAAGCATTAGATAGCAGTTGACACAATTCCTGTTTCTTGGCCAACAAAATGAAAATACCCCCCTGTGTGGATTTATTCACGGCACTTCCATAACGAGCACATGAGCTGGATTAGTGGCTAAACTGCTGCTAAAGGACCTTTGAAGAGTCAGAAGCGCAAGCTGTAAGTAAGATTTTATTGGTGTCCTACCTGTGTTTATTTTATGTCAGCAATCAAACAAAGTGGGTTTAGAGTACAGCAAACGTGCACACAGAGGAAGGAAAGGGGGAGAAGGACGCTACATACATGGTTTTACTGACTTTGTCAGACTTGGTCAGTTGTGTCTAGCTGCTCTATAGGAGTCCAAAATCAACATCAAAGCTCCATGGCCCCTTAATATGTCACATTCACACTAATATGAATTGGTCTGTCACTCAAACTGCCAGATTTGATCATGTTTTATATGAACAGTTCACTGTCAGAAATAGTCACTGATATTAATTCTCAACATCTTTGAAAAATACACATTGAATGTAATTTTGTCCAGTGTTTTAAGTGGAAGGAAAATAAGTGCTGGTACTCCCCTTTTTCGCCTATTGGCATGTGAATTGGGTGGCTGGTATCAGCAAATCATATTAGTCCACATTCTGAATTTTTACAGTTAATAAAACATACTAGAAGATAATGCTGATTTATAATTTATTAAACAAAGGAGGCCTGCTTTGAGTTTTCTGCCTCGGTATTTGAATATATATATTTGATGGTCTGAAAGCTGTGTCATCACCAGAATCTGTTCGTGTTCTTATGCCAACACTACTTTCTGTTTTTTTAAATATATATTTCTTCGCTGTGAGAAGTCCTGGTATGCTGTAAAAAGTCCCGGTACGCTAGAAGGTAAAAACTAGAAGTGGGGGTGCTGGTGCGTGCAGGCCCACTTAAAGCACTGGTTTTGTCCTACCTTCTGTAGTGATTAGCATTATTGCACTTAGTCAATTAACCCACAGAAAATTAATGGACTTCATTTTAATCTTTATAGGTGATGATCAAAATCAATTTTAAAAAATGTGCAGGTAATCAGTCTTATATCTAATGTCATGAAATCTTTAAATTTATCTTTAAACATTTTCTTTACCACTAAAGAAATAAAAACATCTTCAGACTCAAATTTACAGATTAATAAAAGACATGGCAAACGATAAGAGTGAATGATTGATCAGCCATGGAATGACATGAATGAAATTAATGATTCTAGATGAGAATGGTAAAAGGTGAAAGAAGATAGGCCTATTGTTTCATCCTAATGGAATGTGAGGTTAAGAGTTGGAGATTTAATATAAAGGTTAATTATTAATTATTAATGATAGCCTGTAGAATAGCAGAATAGCCTACTAAATTAGGATTAAAACTGATAAAATTAGCTATATCAGTTTTCTTGCCTGCTGTTGCAAGGGTTGTTGCTTAATTAGGAGCTTGGAACCAGGATCCAGCGGACCGTGGGCCTCTTCACAGTGACTGTGGCGTCCCCAGGCATGTGAGGGTGCTGGCGTGTAATGTTGTGATGAATGGGTACATTCTGCGTGTTGTTTCTCTCTCTCCTATGCTGGACAGCAGGCAAGTCGGTCCTGAGCAGGCAGGTGTATAGACTCTGCATGCTCTCGGCTGGATTGACAGCAAAAAATCAAATGAATGGATTTCATAGGCTTGTAAGAGTTGTTGAAAAAACGAAAAAAATGAAAAATATTGTGGAAAATTCAACAAACATTTCTTCAATTTTCAGCTAAAGAGGTTGCTTGGCTGCAGAGATCAGGAGGCTTCAATTTGAGCTTATTCAAGCTTTTATGAAGCGGTTAGGGTTCGTTACAAAAATCAGAGATTATACAGCAGGAAAAACACGTAAAGTCATAACCAAGAAAGTAGATAACTGTCTTTCTTTAGTGAGTTGCAGTTAGCATCAAGCCAAGCTACTGTAGGAGGTGCACAGCGATCCATGTGTGAACACAGTCCATGGGAAAAAGCAAAAAGACTCTGGGGAAGGAATTAAGTTAGTAACAAGCATAAACCATAAATATGGAACCTAATCATATAGGGAGAGAGATGGAGGAGAAGAGGAGCTCAGTGTGTCATGGAAGTCCCCCAGCTGCCTAAGCCTATATTGCAGCATAACAAGGGGCCGGTCAAGGCAAGCCTGAGCCAGCCCTGACTATAAGCTTTATCAAAAAGGTAGGGTAGGTTGGAAGTCTGCTCTTAGGTAAACGTGGAGATGGTGTGTGCTTCCTGGACTGAAAGTGGAAGAAGAAGCTGAAAGCTCTGACTCCCATTCTACACTGGTGACACAGACACAATGATCACACAAACCCTCAAAGGGAGTCTTGTTAAGGTACTTGGTTGTACACAAAAAGTGACAAGTACTTGTGTAAAGATGAGAAAGAGAGCTTTAGAGAAAATTTCAAACCATGTTTGTTCCAAGGCCTCTACAAACCTGTCCAATCACTTTGTAAAGAGGGTGTAGGTGACAGATTGTCAGTCTGGAAACTTAGAAAAATGGTTGGAAAAACCTGGTGAGAAGAGTACGGTGGCCCTGGAGTGCTAATCACAATCACAAAATAAAAAACACAACTGCAGAAAAGCAAAGCAACGATGGCTTAGTGGTTAGCACTGTTGCCAACCAGTAAGAGGGTCTGGGTACAAATCCAGGTCAGCTTGTCTAACATCCAGCGGGTCTTGGGTTTTGGGTAGGACCTCTCTGTGTGGAGTCTGCATGTTCTCCCCGTGTCTGCATGGGTTTCCAGCGAGTGCTCCTGTTTCCTCCCACCATCAAAATCATGCATGTTAGGCACATTAGACAAAGGTCGGCCCAATGTAGTCATGCTCAGTTGCAGAACTGACTGCCAAAAGGCAAAACACAACGATGGTTGTGTTTTTTCTTTTTGTCATTGTGTTCTGTCTTTGTGCCCTGCCGTTTTAGATTGGACACATGTTAGATTGTGCATGTGTGCACTTGGCAAAGGTGTGCGCTCTCTGAGTGCCTTTCTAGTTCGATTTGAGGTTGTGTTATACCTTTTTGCAGGTGTGTTTTTCCTTTTTGCGGTTGTTTTTCTTGTTTTTTTCTTTTTGCTGTTGTGTTTTTTGTTTTTGTGGTTGTATTTTTTCCTTTTTTGTGATTTGTTGTTGTGTTTTGTGATTTGTTATTGTGTTTTACTTTTTGCAACTGTGTTTTCATTTTGTGATTGTGATTGGCCATAGAGCAGACATCGGTGTATAAGCAACTACTTAGTGCTTAAGACGTGCTAAGCGAGAGGAAAATGATTAGGAGGCTCATGGGCAGCATTGAGTTTATACAGGTAAGGATGAATTACAAGACAAACCTCCTGATTTTCAGTGATATGCAGGAGAAAACCTGGCAGTGCAATTAACTACTATATTGTGCTGATGTATTGTGAATTAGAGTGTATTTGTTTGTCAAACTTCTGAAAGCATCCTTAACTTAACCTCACCTACCGTGACTGCAAAGGTGACAACTGCCAGACAACAAGACTGAAGATTTGTTATTTAATGAGGTAAGGTGACACATTCATCCTTCCTACAAGCTCTCCATTACCTACATCAGGTCTTTAGCCCCTGTGAACTAAACATAGCAAAAGAGTCCAGGCTCCCCTAACCTCTTCTCATTTCATCTAAAACTTTATTTCCTGTGGTTAATAGCTGAGTTTATATCCTACAGTGTTACATATAATATCAGTTTACTGAAAAGATGGTCTTTATATAAAACTGGTTGTCAATGCATCAGAAATATGGAAATATTTTAAAAATTGTAACTGCATGACCAGAGAAAACAGAGAACAATGACTGTAGTGTTCTCCTTCTGCTTAAAGGTAAACACTGACCTGCAGTGCCCTCTGTTTACAATAAGTGCTTTGGCTGGTGGGTAATGTAGTCAAGTCAAGTCAAGTCAATTTTATTTATATAGCGCCATATCACAACAAATGTTATCTCATGACACTTTACA